>CM031374.1:38798321-39018489 GCA_018208015.1 Medicago ruthenica
TCGAAAGCCTTTTGATGCTCTTCATCCCATTTGAATGGTTCATCTTTCTTGAGTCGAAGCAATGGCGAAAAAGTTTGAGCTTTGCCACTTAAATTCGAAATGAATCTTCTCAAGAAGTTGATTTTCCCTAGCAAAGATTGAAGCTGTTTCTTGGTCGAAGGAGGCTTTGTCTCAAGAATAGCCTTTGTCTTGTTCTGGTTTATTTCGATGCCTTTTTTATGCACCACAAAACCAAGGAAATCTCCTGCATGTACACAAAAAGCACACTTTAATGGATTCATTTTTAATCCATGTTTCCTCATCCGTTCGAAAGACTGCCTAAGGTAATCCAAATGGCTATCTTCGGACGAGGATTTGATGATTATATCATCTATATAAACTTGCATGAATGTGTCTATAAAATCATGGAACATAGAATTCATGGCCCTTTGATAAGTGGCCCCAGCATTTTTCAAGCCAAAAGGCATAACAACCCATTCATAAGTACCTAATGCACCAGGGCATCGAAATGCTGTTTTTGACACATCATTTTCAGCAATAAATATTTGGTTATAACCAGAATAACCATCTAACATGCTTAAAAATTCGAAGCCAGCTGCTGAATCTACTAACATTTCTGCTACTGGCATAGCATATTCATCTTTAGGTGTAGCATTATTTAAATCCCTAAAATCTATGCATACTAGAGTTCCATTCTTTTTAATAACAAGGACTATATTTGCTAACCATTCGACATACCTGGCAGCTCTGATGAATTTACACCTCAGCAGCCTTTCGATCTCATCCTTGATCTTGGACATAATTTCTGGTGCGAACCTTCTTGGTAGTTGTTTCACTGGCCTCTTTCCTTCTTTAATAGGTAGCTTCAATTCGACCATTTCTCTGCTTAGCCCAGGCATTTCGTTGTAATCCCACGCAAAGCAGTCTTTGAATTCTTTAAGGAGAAGCACCAGTTTTTCTTTTAGACTTGAAGTGATATTGGCGCTGATATAAGTTGGCCTTTTAATCGAGCCATCTCCAATATCGATCTCCTCCAAAGGATCTTGTGCTTGCATTTTTGGCGCCTCACTCATAGGATCCTTCTCGAACCCCAGCGGCTCATCGTCATAGATGCAGTCAAGTCTTCGATCCTTTGTTTCTTTGACTTCCAGATCTTCGATCTTGGCTTCCACTGCCATATTTTGTTGAAACTCAGCCTCAAGGGCCGTATTTAATCTATTTTCGGCCATATAAGCCGTAATCCTGGCCCATGCAGTGGCCTCAGTCATAGTAATCTTCATATATATTCCACCCAGTTGGTGGAATGACTCCATCTTCAGAAGAAACAGCATTAATTTCTTCTCTCTCCCATATAAAGCCATGGGCAGGGTGGAGCTTGACAGAATGGATCACATTGTCACTTGGCACGAAAGCAGAATCCTTGTCACCACAAGGTGCTATATTAGCCAAATTTTTGTCAAAGGTTTGTGGAGTGACAATGTCAACCTCTGACTTATAGAAGCTTTGATCTGCCTCTATGTTTTCAACAATCCCATCTTCCCTCCAAATAATAAGTTTCTGATGGAGAGTGGATGGTACTGCCCCAACTCCGTGGATCCATTCCCTTCCTAACAGCAAGTTAAAGTTAGCCTTGGATTGAACCACCAGGAAAAGAGTTGGTCGAACTATGCTGCCCACAGCAACATCAACTTGTATGGCTCCCATCGAATAGCCAGTTTTGCCCTCATAATTAGAAAGCACAATGTTGTGGGCAGATAGATCGCTGTCATATTTCCCAATCCTGTAGAGCGTAGATTGAGGCATCAAGTTGACAGCTGCTCCCCCATCAATGAGCACTTTGTTGATCCCAACGTTCTCAACCTTTGCTCTGATGAAAAGGGGTTTGAGATGGCTTTTCATCCCAAGACTTGGCCGCTCGAAAGAGGCTAGTTGTTCCTCAATGCAGCCATTGTTCATCACATAGTAACATACAGGCTTTGGGTCAGCCATATCAAGATGATCGAATTCACCTTCGATCTCAGTAACTTCAGATTCGACATCATATTCAGACGGCAAGATGGACACCACGCAGATGACGTCGAAATCAGGTTCAGAGTCCAGTAGATCCTCGTCTTCGATCTTATCCTCATCCACTGGAGGAAAGAGTCTTTCTTTTGCTGGCCTCCTGGACACATCCCTATATTGGCCAGTTTGCAAATTTTGTTCGGCCAATTTCTTTTGACGCTGAAACCTGCGCCATTGGGTCCTTGTCATGGGATTCTTACCCTTGTAATTGTTTCGGTAAGAATACTTATTAGCCTCCTGTGGGCCAACTTGCTTCATTCCGCTAGAACCACCTACCTCCATAGTTCCTTTGTTGAACCTTATGAGCCCCTGGTGCATCCATTTTTCGACAGGAATCGAACCAGGAGGAACAAAGGTATTCTTTCGACCAGATTTCTGGTTGTTGTTCGACTGGACCATAATCCTCTTGCCTTTATCGAATCGCTGGTTTTGCGTTGCCCCCTTGTTGATAACCTGGTACTTCTTGAGGCCCTCAGTAGCCTCTCTATCACATACAGCACTGCAGCGAGGACACATCATTACATTTTTGTTTTCGAGTTTGCATCTGTTCAGGAAATCGATCAGATCCTCTTCAGTCTGAGGATACACCACTTTCATCTTTTCGCTGTAGTCTTCTTCAGATATGCCTTGAACTTTCACCTCAGACACCTCCATGGCTTCGACCATCATTATTCCTTGAGGTTCCGCATAGAGAGTTTCGACAGCTTTTGGTGCTTCAACATTCGCCTGAGTTGTCTTTGGTTTCTCACCAAATTTGAGTCTCCCTTCATTGAGAGCCTTTTGGACCAGATCCCTGAAAAGAATACAACGTGAGGTTTTATGGCCAAGGAAATTATGAAATTTACAATAACCCCTTTTCTTCTGTTGTTCGATTGGGGGTACTTTTAAGCCCTTAGGAACAATAATCTGGCCATCTGTAACTAATAAATCAAATATTTCATCACATTTGGTTATGTCAAATGTATAAGTTTTAGACACAAATTTATCATTTTTAGGCTCAACAGGATTTTTCCCATTGGAAGGTTTAAGGAGTTTACAGACATAAGGAGGTCCAGGTTTTAATTCTGCTAAGTCAACCTCACTGTCTTCGATATCTTCATAAGTGATATCGAACTCTTGGTCACTGTCATTTGCTTCGACATATGCAACCTTTTCCCTCTTATGAAATTTAGAATTCCTAGCCTTTTCAGCTTTTAGCCGTTCGACTTGTCGAACTCTATCAGCCAACTGAGCCATGTCCCTCAAATACTGAGTATCTAATTTCTTTCTAATCGAATAGTCTAGGCCACCAGCAGCCATTTCGACTAATTCATGTTCAGGGACTTGGGTGAAGCACCTTGCCTTTAAAAGTCTAAATCTATTGAGATAATCATCAATTGACTCAGGCGCTTTACGTCGAACACTTGCTAATTCTTTAAGGCTTATTTTTGATTGTCCCATATAAAATTGTTCATGGAAAACTCTCTCTAATTGATTCCAATTATGTATGGAATGTGGAGGGAGGGTTGTAAACCATGTAAAGGCATTTTTTGTTAAAGAATTTGGGAAATACTTCATCCTTAAATTTTCATTATTTGCTATGTCTCCTGCTTCTGTCAGAAATCTTGCAATGTGCTCAACGGTTGATTCGCTAGTGTCACCAGCGAACTTAGTGAATTTTGGGATTTTGACACCCCTTGGTAGTTCAGTCTGAAGCACATACTCTGACAAGGCAGAAACAAAATTTGGTCTATGTAAACCTATATTCAAACCATTTTGGACTAAAATAGCTTCGACCAAATTTGCTATGTTATTTTGTGCCCCTAAATTATTTTGTTGGACATTTCGAACCACTTCATCAGCATTTTGATTTCGATTTACTAAGACTATCCCTGGATTTGGTTCGATTTGTGGTTGTACTTGTGGTTGAGCGTATGGTTCGATTGGACCCATTTGTAATTGTCCTTGATTAGGCTGTACCACTAAGTTATTGGGCATAGGCACCATAGCATTATTTGGTAATTGGATGTTTTGTATGGGTGCTAGATTCTGGATCTGAGGGACTGGTTGATTAGGGACATGTGGAGCCCCAAAGAAATCAGCCATTCTACCCATCTGGGTGGCTAACAATTGATAAGACTGGTTAGTATTTTGTATCAAAGGATTAAACACTGTACCAATTTGTTGCGTCAACATATTAACCATATCATGATTACTTTCATCCATTTGCTGTCTTAAAGACATCAAGGATGTATTAGTTAATGATGGCACTGCATTTCGATTAACAGAACTGGAGGCCAATCGTTGGTTTGTAGGCGAGTAAACGCCAGGCACAGTTTCTGAATATAATGAAGGGTTGGTTTGCAGCCCTTGCATCAGTGTTGTAGGCATACCATATGGTACATTCCTATTGTTGCCTTGACTCATATATTGCGAAAAAGGCATACTAAATGTAGAGCCTATTGTGCCTCCTCCTCTTGCTGGGGATGGCTGGCTCCCTATGTTTTCGGGTATCGAAACTGCAGGGCCTGCAGTGGTAAAAGGCATCGTTGTTGATGCAATGATAGGCATACTAACGCCCAATGTCGAAGAACTGGGAGCGGAGATGGTCGCTCCAGTCACATTCGAAGTGTTCAACGCGCTCGAAGGCGCTGACACATTGTTATCATTCACATTTGCATTTTCCATATTATTTGTGTTTGTATTTCTGGGTGGTGGTCTAACCATTTCAGGGAGTATTTTCCCACTCCTCAAGAACATGCACTAACGCAATTTCCAGACAGAATGCACAAATAGAAATTTGCAAATTCAAACGAAAAGATTTTTGATAGAAAAAATTCAATTAAAGCACAAGTCCCACCGGGCGTGCCAATTTGTTTACTCTGAAATTTGGTAAACAACCGCTAGTCTAAATTAATTGCTTGCGAGACCAACTAGTGAATCTCAGGAGCATAGTGCTTTATTTGAATTCTTTAAATTATATGAATGTCCATTACGCATAAACATTTTAGTGTAGTTTTGGGGAGAATTAAACATAAAAGTTACTTGGATTGCAAATAACAAGGAAAAACGAGTTCTTATTGAATGAACACTTTGTTTCGATCGAAACATAAATGAACAGAATTTAAATGAAAAGCATTAAATTTTGCACGAAACTTAAAGTGCTTAAAAGATACATTTGCATGAAAAGGTAAATTGCATTGAATTGTAAAATATGCTTTACATAAAAGGATGGTTCACAGATTCATACTTGGATCTCATTTCACTCGTTTCTCTCGATAGTGTGGGTACTTTGAGTTTACAAGGATTTTGTATATAATGAATTGCGACCTTTTTTCTGACTAAAAAACTACTATATATAGACTTTCGAAAATAAACTGCCCTAACGGTCGAACACTATACTACTGCCAAATGTCCTGCCACGTACACCCCGCATGCACTTAACTGCTCCTTAGAACGGTTGCATCTTTCGAAGTCGAACTGAGTTTTGTGAAATTTGTCAGAATTGTGCTAAGTCCAGAACATTGTTGCTTCGATTCGATCATACGCTCGTTCGATCTGCCTTCTGGTTCGAAGTCCTCCTTCTTGCCTTAGCCTTGTATTTGTAAATATTCCTTCGAGCCTGTGAATGATTCCATGATTCTTTTCTGTTCTTCGATTAGACAGAATCTTGCAAGATTCCCTTCAGCATTTAATGCATATTTAGAGCATATTCTTAGCTCATAAAAATATGGGCTAACAGTGGCATACACCACCTTATCTGCTTCCGAACACTCAGCCATCTGGAAGATCTTTTCCATTTGTTTAAGCCACCTCTTGGCTTCCTGTGGATCACCCTCACCATTAAACTCGGGAGGATGATGCCTATTATATTCCCGGAAAACCGAATTACCAATAACGGGAGGAGGTGGTGGCTGTTGATGGAATCCTTGTTCTTGATTCATCATTTCCATCCATTGTTGTTGGGATTGAGCCTGTTGCTGAGCTTGTTGCTGCATCATTAGCATCATCTGCTGATACTGTAATGCATTTTGAGCTTGTTGCTCTTGGTACTGCTGCTTCCAGGCTTGTTGTTGCTGCATCATTTGTTCCCACGAATTCATACTTGGTTCCCTACTTTCATCACTGGCCTGATTAGTTCGAGGTCTACCTGGTCCTCTTCTTCTCTCAGACATCTTATCCTAGCTGTCATATACAAGTCAAAGTGATCAGTTTTAACTGAATATAACATTTAGAATAATGTCCTGGATCCAAGAGGTCCACATACTTGGATTGTATTTTAATGACCCAAGGCACGGTCTGAATCGACCTGCTCTGATACCAAATTGTAACACCCATATAGAGATTGCCTAGGATCTCATACGAGTATTAAAATTTCGTACTGGATACATTAAATACAATACAGAAAGTTTGCTTATAGATAATACAATACATGAGTCGTTAATACAATCCGAAATCTGATACAAAACATCCTTAGTAATTTACATCATAATACATCTTCTATGTACAAACATCCATATATAATAAAAGCAGCACGATCAATCCAAAGCTTTCTCTTTACCTTTGCGTCGTGCTTCCTGTGAACCTGCACCAGAAGGAAAGGGATGAGACATAACGTCTCAGTGAGCTCCGGCCCTACCTACTGATGGCAACCGCGGGGAAACCTAGGGTCGTCGTGCCTACTCTTGGCAATCTCGGGGATTCCTAGGATCGCCGTCTTTCTCTACATAATTTCGCGATCAAGGGATAAACTAAGATCGCTATAAATCTTTATCATAGGTTGAACTTATGTTTAAATCTCACACTCAGTGATCTGGGGACATCCTACGATCACTTTCTTTCTCTACTGACTACTCATCATAATCTCATAATAATTCATATGTATCATTGTTCATCATTCTTAATTATAAAGTTAGTAAGTCAGCGTTGAACAAACAATCATTATCTTGGTTCATTTTATGGAGTGCATCCGGGTGGAGTAACCCCGAAGTACATCTCCCTTCTTACCGGTGAAATTCCTATCATATCAGGCTAACATCGGACTCCTCTTACTTTTGTGTGGCTGTCCTCGCGGACGGTAACTTCACCGTTCCAGCTGTCATTTAAGACGGTAACTTCACTGGAACCCCCTGTATTCTAACTAGCGAGACTACAGGAGACACATTAACTTTCTTGACTATGATGCGTAGCTGTCCTCACAGACGGTAACTTCACCATTCCAGAATAGTCTGGAACCCTCTGTATACTAACTAACGAGCATACAGAAGACACATCTAGTCCTTTAATTAATTTATTTCTCGTTCTTTAAATAATTACTCTTGAAATACTTAACCTATAAAAAGGTTCATAACTTTGAACATTGAATCGTTCTTGTGCTCACGCACACTTAATTGAGGGTATCTTAAACTTGCTATCGTAAGTACCTTAGTCTATTCACTTGCATTTCTAATGCTTTCTTAAGGGATCATCTTCCCAATACTTAACATATGAGTATAGGATCATAGGTTTATCGTCTTCATAAGCCACTACTTGGTTGCTGGAACATTCCCATACCCGTTTAGACTTTGCCCTCTTAAAATCTAACAATTCTAAGCTATTGTACATTCCTTGTTCCTTATATTTACATCCTTTCGGAAGCCTCTTGGACGAGTTGGAATGATGGTTATTGATTCTTAAATGTTTTTGGAGAAAACGGATGTGAAAAACTTCACCTACGCGCACCAGAACACCCAAAACAGCTAAGCTGTCATGAGCTGTTCTGGTGTGGTCGCTATAGCCACGGCCTGGTCGCTGTAGCGACCGTAGGCAGAACCAAAAACGTGCCTGGTCACTATAGCGACGGGCTGGTCGCTGTAGCGACCATGACAGTTCAGAAAAAACTCAGAAATTGCATTTTTCATCATTTCAAACCATTCCAACTTACCCAAGCTTCCCAAAGGTATTAAAAAGGATTTTCTTTAGCATTTAAACAATTTAAACATAGTTGAACAAGGGATTAGCACATAACAAAGATTTAGGGCACATTTCTAAGCTTGCTCAAATTTATAATTAACACTCAAACTTACTCAAAGCGGGTTCTAAAACCCTGTGGAGCTCACCTTAAGCCTTGATTGGTGCTTTGCCAAGTTTATTCCAAAAACCCTAGCTTGTTTTCTTGATCTTTCTTTGCTTTTCTTAACTTTTCTTGTTCTAAACTCCCCAAAATCAAACTTGCTAGCAAGAATTCTCACAAGGATTGGATGAAGATTTGATAGATTGATGAGAGGTGGAGGAGGTCGAAATAGTAGAGAGAGGGAAGAGAGCAATCAGACTTGTTTAGAGAGAGAATGGTGAGAGGAAAATGATGAAAATATCTTGGCCTCCACCTTAAATATTCTTTCCTTCCCAATTTACAAAATTGCCATTGCTTTCGTATTAATTCTCTATTACTGATAACAGTTACATCTAAGCGGGATATTACAATCTACCCCCCTTAAAGAAATTTCGTCCTCAAAATTTAGAATTTACCTGAAAATAGCTGCGGATAATTCTCTTGCATCTCTGATTCTAGCTCCCACGTTGCTTCGCCGTCGGGAGAACCTTTCCAAACAACCTTAACAATTGGAATCTCTTTGTTCCTCAAGGACCTAACATCACGATCAACTATCTGATCTAGCTCAGGTTGAAATGTCAGATCTGATCTCAAGTCAATGGCGTCTAACTCGACTGGTTGAAAAGGATCGGGGATGAATTTCCTTAATTGAGAGACATGGAAAACATCATGCAAACCTGACATGGCCGGTGGCAGAGCTAACTGATAAGTTGTTGGATCGACACGCTTGAGTATCTGAAATGGTCCAATATACCTTGGACAAAGTTTCTTGGTTCTGAATGCTCCCCTTAGGCCCAACTTAGGTGTAACTTTAAGGAATACATGATCTCCTTCTTCGAATTCCAAAGGCCTTCGCCTCTTATCAGCATAACTTTTCTGGCGACTCTGGGCTGTTCTCATCTTATCCTGAATGGATTTAATTTTTAGGGTAGTCTCCTGAATAATCTCTGGTCCCAAGATGCTCTTATCTCCGACCTTAACCCAACAAAGTGGTGTTCTGCATTTGCAACAACCTCAAGAAAGAGGAATAAATATAAAGCTTTGATCAATTTTTCCTTTTTTTCCTTTTTGAATTTTCATAAAAATATTCAGAGATTGGTCTCTCTCATATGTGTGTGTGTGTGTATATTGATATTTTTATTCCTAAGTTCTGATTACCAAATGACGAGGCGTCCAGATCAAATTAGGATTTGTAAAGTAGAGATCTCTATTTAATGCCAATGAAGGCAATAATCAAATGGTATGATCTGCACAATGACAATAGGCACCTTCTGGACAGGATACTATATTGCTCATTTTCATACCTATATTTGTAAATAAAAATAAAAAACTTGTACCCGATCCAATACCCTCATAGGCAACAAATTCGGTACATGTCCATGTACCCTCTAGGCACCTAAGTCATCATACATATGCACATTATCCGCATTTTAACAACAACTAAAAAACAATAAATAACAAAAGAACATCACAATATAATTAAAATATGATCCGATATATATATATATATATATATATATATATATATATATAAAATCCAAAGTATAAAAAAACAAGTGCATGTTACAAGCTGCGGACTAGATTGTTTGTGGGTGTCCAACTTGAGTCTAATTTCCATCCCTAGGATTGATAGCTATCAAGACAAACCAATAAACATGAAGAAACCTAAAGAATCCTCACTTCAAATTACACTAAATTCATCCATAGTCTATATTATGGGAGGATAACATGATATTTCAATCATTTGATACTATGATGAATTATTAATTGTGAAATGTATGCATGCGGGATCTATAATTTCTAATGATTTTGTTGTAATAATCTCAGGATGTCTTGTGTTTGGATTATGTGTCCTTTTTTTAGGCAATGCTTGGATTATGTGTTGGTTAATAAAATTGTTTGCTTCTTCATAAAAAGTAATAGAATGCAATATAAATAGATATCTTAGTTCTAATTGACCCAAAAAAGTCATACCTTAACATAAGATAATTAAATCCTAATTCTAAATTTGATTGATAAAATTCCATATAATCATAATTTAAATTTTAAATCCAATCTAACCCTTCAATCATCTTCATTCGAGTAATACATTTTCTTAAAACTTTGACTTGGTAATGATTTCTGGGGAAGAAAGGGGAGTCTCTCTTTATATTCTATGAGTGGTATGTCAATCCTCTTGATTGTATTTTAAGCTAATTTTATCTAGTTTTTCGAATGGGTGGCCTCGGCTACTAAGTTTCGTAGATTTGTCGTGGGTAGGGTGAACACTACTTGTACTTTATATCCATATTGGAGTTAGTACCACTTGTATTTATCTCGACGTAATAAAATTTGTTTGATGTTGCAAAAAAAAAAAGTAATACATTTTCTTAGCTTTCTAATGCAGCAGAAATCACCTCAATCGGATATTTACAACTCAATATACAGCTTGCACAACAGATAAATTTGCGTGGATTGATCTGATTGTCACTTGTATCTTCTCATTGGCATTATACACAGTAGCATGAGTTGAACTTGTTTAGACCAATGAAATAAGGGCTTCATAATTCATTGAACCTATTCGACCAAATTCTTATCACTGGAACTTTAATAAAATCTGATAATGTAACCTTCCAAATGATATGAGAATTCTCATATAATATCTCATATTGGGCAAAACGTGACCTTGTAAATTCTATTAAATTCGTCTTTGAAAGGGAACTCTTAATTACAATAGCAAACATACAAACCAAGTAGGGGTCTATGCATGCTGTTAAAAGTTAGGGCACATGCGTCCACCTAGGCAATAGCTTTAAGCTATAGCCTCACCTGGGGTGATTCCATTGCATACATTGCATTCAGTTAATTGAATGTTGGCATCTTATTGGTGTCTTAAGAGTAAAGGCAATGTTTCATTTCATCCACTTATAATTAATTCTTTGATAGCCTTCTAGATATTGGACCTATGTCAATTGGAGTCTTGTTCAAAATTAAGATGTTTCATATAGAGGTGACCCTAACATAAAGATCAGATTTGAATTTGATAGATAAAGAAAGGAGGGATGTGAAAGACACCTAACCTAACAAATTGTTTAACACCTCCTTTCTATCTCAATGTGAACGTTGGTATGTTGATGGATGTGTGTGACCACTTGCTCTTACTCATTTATTCACTTCTGTTTGGGGTTTTTTAGGTGTGGGAGCATTAAATTTTCTTGATGTCGTCTAGTTGCACTATCCAATGATATGCACATTTAGTGTAGGTGTGACCTAGGTTACTCTTGGAGGATTATGAGGACCCAGCAACCAATTAAAACTGGTCACACGAATAAAATTGTAAACAATACCCACAAACTAGTTTTCATTGATTGTTAGATAAATTACCTACAATTAGTCAAGCGTAGCCTAAAAAAAACCTTATTTTTAATTATAAGAATGACATATCAGGGGGATACTAGGTATTGAGTTTGAGTTATAAAAAAATGTAGATGATTTCTATTTGTTTCACTAATTTAAAACATGAATAACTAAAAACTTTAAGTTTAACTTGTTACTTTCCTAAAAAAAAAGTTTGACTTGTTAATAAAAACAGTAGGCTTAATTTCACATTTAGTCTATTATAGATTTATTTTAGGTTTTATATTAAATCTCCTACATATGTTTTAAAAGTTTTAATTTGATTCCTTATATTAGTTGATATGACAAGTTTTTGTAGTGTAGGTCGGTAGGATAAGTTGATACATACTGACATCCATAAGATCATTGGAAGTGTTTTGTCTAATATGCACAAACAAATTACTATTGCGCTATATATAAACTTATTTTATAGCATTTAGTCATTAAATTTCATCATATTTAATGGTGAGATTTATTAATTCAATGGTATAAACAATTTTGTGCATGGTGCAAAACTTATGTCCCTTGTGCACCATAGAGTTGACTCAAGGGTTAAATAAGTAATTTTTTTAACGATGGGCTAAATAAGTATATGGTCTCCCTAAATATACAAACTTTTTGTTTTGGTCCCTTTAAAATATTTCTTAGACTTTCGGTCCCTTAAAATTTTTTCATCCATGCAATTAGTCCATGTCGTTAACTCTTCAATGACGGTGCTGATGTGCCAATGCCACATGTGTTTGTCCATTGACATGGCATTGCCATGTGGCTTTTTTACAATGGTGACATGGATTTTTATTTTTTTAAAAGAAAAGGGATTTTATTTGTAAATTTTTTTGCCTTTTTTTAAGATTTATTGTTTTACTGTTTTTAAAAGATAAAAATATAATAAACGGAAAAAAATATTACTTTTGTTTTAACTTTTTTTCATGTACAATAACAAGCAAAATTGATAAATGGTTTTTTACAGGACTTGAAATCAATTCAAGTATACCCCAAAATAATTTTTAGAGGTCTATTTTTTTTTTCTTTTAAAAATAGTAAAACAATAAATCTGTTAAAAAAATCCCAAAAAAAAATTAATTTTTTTAAAAAAATAAATGAATTCCACATCATCATTGTAAAAACCATGTGACAGTGCCACGCCAGCTTCATCAATGAAGAGTAAACAGCATGTCCTAATTGCATGGATGAAAAAATTTTGAATGACCAAAAGCCTCATAAATCTGCTAAGAGGACCAAAACCAAAAGTTTGTATATTTAGACCGACCATTTTCTTATTTAACCATTTTTTTTTCAATGACAAAGATAAATAAATAAATATATATATATATATATATATATATATATATTAAAAATAGGGGAAACAAGGTACAATATAACAAGGAGTACAAATTGTACGATCAGAATGGATAAAACAACTCAATAAATGAAAACAACAACAAAAAACCAACCAACCATAAACTAAACAAGAAAAGCTTCTAACTCGCACAGGATCTTAGACCAAGAAGAACCCAACCTAGTCGAGCAAGGAAAAGAACAAAGCAATATCACCCAAAGACACACAGCCCCACACAAGAAACCCTACAAGACTATCGGTGCCAACACATAATAGGTTACATTTCTCATTCGTAATAGGAGTAGGAATGGTCATAAAATTAAATAACTCATTTAACAGGTATCGAAGTGTTCACCTGGAAATTTTTAGAAAGATCTCTTTCAAACTTTACCTCTCTTAAAACTTACATGCATATTTACTATCTTATTACTAATTTTTGTCCATTTATTTACAATACTTTTCATTTTAATGAACTAGTTAATAATTTGTAATTTGATACTTGATCTAAAAAAAAACATTGGGTCCTCAAATTGTTTAAATGATTTAAAATTTATTTTATGAATTCTTAAATAATTTCTATTAGAGGACCTTGTTTATATCTTGATTTATTAGTAGAAAAAGTAGAGGTAAATTTTTTTTTTCTTTTCGGATTGGTAGAATAACCCATTATCTTGTTTACAAAGTGTTTTGATTGTAACTGTTGTAGTGGGTTTTGAATAACTCGTATGCTTTTATTAATATGTTTTGTTTATAAAAAATAAATAATAAATATATAATTACATTATATATATTTATTGATAACGATTAAATTACAATTTTTACATCAGAGTAATTAAATGATAACTCTTTTTTTCTTTCCCAAACTAACTCTCAAAGAAAGATAAAAAGCTTCCTTACCATTCTTAGAAAAAAGGACAAAGGGCAGGAGCATTTACCGCACCTTTCGGATTATGCATGCACTGTGCCGGCAATTTTGTAACACAGAAAAGACAATGAATGGCAACATGGTGGGGTGAGACAATAGGGCATAGTTTTTATATATAATAGAGCTAAGACATGAAATTATGTGGATTTGTCCATAGATTCAGCCAATATAATAGGAATAGAGTAACGTAACTGCGTGGCTGTCCTTGGAATAGCTTGAATGACCTAAATATCTGGATGTACGTTGTTGGAATTATATATGGTACTATCAATATGTTGGGGGAGCAGCAATGAGGATAACTCTCCAACCAATACATTATTCACATATATAGAGGTGGGATCTGCATTATATCTGCTCGAGACTAATAGCTTTAGTTCAATAAAATTAATTATAAACACAATTATTTGTACCAATATTGTCGGCACTGAATTCAGTCAAATCAATCTTTGAACTTCATATTTTAATTCTATATGCATGCCTGGGCCAGAAAACACGATATATATAAGCTGTGAAATAAAAGGTTGCATTACTTTCCGTTTTTCTTTTATATGTTTTGTTAATCATGCAGTGGCGGGATGCACTTGCTGGGAATGAATGGAGTAGTTGCCTCAATTTATTTTTGAGAGGGCCTTGATTTTTTATTGTGCTCCCATAAAAAATAGTTACTATGCGGCAAATTATTTTTTTGGAGAAGATTCATCTCATTTCATTAGATAATAAGTCATTAATATAAGACGGTACATCAATAAATAATTGGAAGCTAACTTAATGGGATTGTCTTTGGTAATACATGAGTCAACCCATTTGCTTGTCTCCGGCTAAACTCTTTCGTAGAGTTGGTAAATTGGGTGCTAAATAGCTATCAACAATGACTAATAATACTTCCGAAATCAGTGTGACTACTATTATTACTATTGACAGCATCAACGACGAGTTTTGAATTCAGAGAGAAATCCATTCTATTTGTACTAGCTGTGAGTACAATGTATGAAAATTAGGGTTTTAGAGTCTGTTTAGGTCATGCCTTGGGAATGATCCCAAGGTTACTATTTGTAGCCTCGACTTGGGCCTATCCGGCCATGGTTTTGGGCCCAAATCGTAAAGGACCAAAACTATGACTAGGGCGCCCTCGTAAGCTGCTGAGGGCGCCCCTAGAGGGTGTCCTTTAGGGAGGTCACCTAGGGTTATTTATGACTGTCAAGTGGGCCCTGCGCCCTCCTGGAGGGCGCCCAGCCTTACTCCAAGGGTTCAAACCCTTGTCTTTAGGATCTCAAGGCCTAAATGGTGAGATCTACGGTCCACAGCCCAACAAGCACGAGTCTTGGGACAAGGTGAATTGATTAAACTGTTAACGGGGGGATTTGCCTATGACCTTTTGCCCAGCAAGTGGGGCTTACTGATCATGAAGCTATATGAAAAAAATTTATGAGTACTAGCCCAACATGGATGCTAGCCCAATCATGGGTGCTAGCCCACGATGGGTGCTAGCCCAACATGGGTGTTTAACCCAACATGGGTACTAGCCCAACATAGGTACTAGCTCCATGTTTCTGTTTTGGGGGCCTTAGTGGGTGCCAGCCCGACGAGAGTATTCCTATTAGCCCAACAAGCACGAGCTTTGGAACGAGGCGAGGTGATTTAAACTATGTAGAGAGAGTGACTTTATTGAGTGGTTCAGATCACCACGCCATGACTATCCCAATATGGGCGTGATACCTTTTGAAGGTTTAGGTTGAGGACGCGCCTTAATGGAATCCGACGGTTGAAATGAGGCGACCGTTCGCTCTCGCTGACGTGTTCGCATCGCAATGGTTCTTGGAAATCGTGCCAACTTAGGTGACGTCATCTGGGCATTTTCCCAGGCTTTTGTACTTTAAACTGAAACGAATCTACTTTTCCTCCACTTTCAGTTTTTTCTCCTACCTTTTTGTTTGCCTGATTCTAGTTTCTTCTTCCAAATCGTCTTTTTTCACTCAAACTGTTCCAGTCTTTGAAGATCGCTGCGCCTACCGTTTGCGGATCGTTTAGAGCCCGTGTTCGTTCTCAATCCTTCGCTTGTCTAAATCCAGGTAACCCTATTCGATCTTGTTCTTTTTAAGTTAAATCAGTAGTATGGTGGTAATTAGGGAGTGCGATGAGGCGGGTAGGGAGTTATCCCCAACGAATTCGGAGGAGAGGTGTAGGTTGTGGAGGGAAAGTGTTAGGCATGCGAAGCGGTCAGATGGAACCACTGATTGGGTGGTGTTCGATAAGGCCTACTACGGCCACTCCCTTTTAACAAAGTTTTCGAGCGATTCAGACGAGGGTGAAGGAGGGAGTAGTAGTGGGAATTCATCTGACTGTGTTATTCATTCTATTCGCCCAGGTCCGTTTTGTAGGAGAGGAATTTGTTACATGGCGTCCTCCAGTGGATCAGAGCAGGAGAGTTTCGCCGACGAGGTGCTTTGTTCAGAGTCCGTGTACATGGACCCCCAGCGAGTGGCATTTTTTCGGAGTAAGCTGCACGTGTCCTCTACGGGATTTGAAGAGGACGTGGTCTTGGAACATTGTTGCCCAGGTGAGAAAGTGTGCTTACAAAGGCCGAAGGGAGTGAAGAGTGAGATGTTTCACATGTATACGGCTGTTTTTGAGGATCTGGGTGTGAAGTATCCCTTCACGCCCTTTGAGGTTGACGTACTCAATTGTTTGAATGTGGCGCCTTCTCAGCTGCAGCCAAACAGCTGGGCGTTTATACGTGCTTTTGAGATTCTATGCGAGGGGCTGGGTTTCCAGCCCTCAGTTGAATCCTTCTTCACATTTTATGGCACGAAGGTGGTAGATAAGCTGTCTTGGATGTCCATCAGTGCGCATCCTGGCAAGAGGTTGTTCCCGCCCTACGCCTTTCATTATAAGAATTGGAGACAGACGTTCCTCAAGACCCGGGGACGAAAAGATTGTGAGGCAGCTGCTGTGTGGGATGATGGTAAGCTGAGGTTTCCCATATGTTGGACGAGTGCTCCGGCGTCTATCATGGGATTTGACTACGAGAAGCTGGACGCATACGACCAGGGAGTCGTCTGTTTTTTGGATAAAATGCTGCCCATGAACATCCGGGAGTTGTTGAATAGGGAAGGGGATGTGAATAGCTTAGACGCGTACTTACGTGAGTCGAATTTATTTATTTATGCCTATACTGTGCTTTTCTATTTTCTTTTCCTCTTAACTTTTCTGTTTTCATTTTCTGTAGAGGACATGGCGCCCATGACTGCGGCGAAGAGGAAAAAATATCTCGAGAAAATGAAGGCCAAGAAGGCTGTTGAGGGGTTGGCAGCCACTGATCCTGCTGGACTCATCACACGCAAGGCAAAGAGGAAGGCTGATCATCCGCCCGAGTCTCAGGCTGAGTCCCTCACAGCGGCCCCGCATGATAAGGCGTCGCCCGGGAAAGATGATAAAGGGAAGGCAGTAACTGAGAAAAAAGGTAAGAAAACGCCTTCCCCTTCCTCTATTAGCGTCATCAAGACCAGTGGATCGGTGCAATCTTTCTGGGATAAAGGCTTTGACTACGGTGCCTATGTCAAAGAGAGGTTGGCTTTTAATCCAGAAGACGCAGAGGCGGGGAACCAGGGCACTGTTCCCTTTATGACGAGGGATGTGGGAGTTCATTGCTTGCGATCTATAATGCTCTTAGACGCGGTGGATCGGAAGTATGAAGAATTGGTGCAGAATGAGGAGGCCCTTCAAGCTACGGTGAAGGCATTGGAAAAAGAGGTGAAGGAGGCAAAGGACGCGAGGGAGAGAGAAGTGAAGGAAGCCAGAGAGGCGGTGAAGCTTGAATGTCATAAGCGCATCTCCGATCTGAAAATTGGTTATGCAGCGGATCTTGCTAGGAAGGACGGGGTTATCGCTAAGCTGCAAAATGATGTCGCGGCTGGAGCGGAAAGGGAGGATCAGCTTAAGGCTGAGGTTTCCGAGGCGAAGGGCGAGCTAGCTCTGAATTTAGATGCTGGCTTTGAACGGGCTAAAGCTCAAGTCGCCCTTCTGCACCCTGGCGTCGATCTTTCCGCCCTTGATTCCTTTATGGTTATAGTAGATGGCGCCCTAGTGGATGAACCATAATCTCACTTGTTGTAATTTTGATTTATTTTGAACTCAGTATTCTTCTTTGAATTTGTAATGATGCATCGTTTTCCTTAAACTTCTCGTCTGTTCCTTTTATCTTCGAATTTATTCATTTTAGAAAGCACCTCCTGGGCGGTGGTCATTACTTGCGTTATTTTCATAACGATGTTGAGAATTGCCGAGTTGTTTCATTTGCCGCACGACGCCTTAGGGCCCTCTTTAGAGGGTTGAGGATTTAGGTGGCGATCTCATTTTCGGCTCACGACGTCTTAGAGCCCTCTCTGGAGTTAAGGGATTAGGTGGCGATTTCATTTTCGGCTCACGACGACTTAGAGCCCTCTTTGGGGTTAAGGAATTAGGTGGCGATTTCATTTTTGGCTCACGACGTCTTAGAGCCCTCTTTGGGGTTAAGGAATTAGGTGGCGATTTCATTTTCGGCTCACGACGTCTTAGAGCCCTCATTGGGGTTAAGGAATTAGGTGGTGATCTCTTTTTAAGCTCACGACATCTTAGAGCCCTCATTGGGGTTAAGGAATTAGGTGGCAACCCTCGCTGGGGTTCATGAATCAGATGGCGATCTCATTTAGGGTTTGGCGTTGTTGATATGTTACAGGCCATGTGAGTAATATAAAACAAGTGATATATATGTTAATAAGAAAGCGGGGCCTCATTAAAACCCCCCACTGCTGCGGGGGAAAAGAGTGCCCCTTGCGCCTTCTCTTTTAGGCTGTACAGAAATATCGCAATACATAAGATAAAAGACAAAGTAAAAATTAAAATGGTTTTGTTGACCCTCTAGTTTGCCTTTGAATTGTTGTGGGGAGTTTCTCCCTGCTTTGTAGCTGAATCACGGACGTGCTTAGGTTTGTGAAATTCCAGAATCATGTTTGTTTCCTTTGGTAGGTCTGTCTTGCTAGCTTTCTTTGTGAAATTTCCTGTACGCCCGGCAGGCGTGCTGACTGGCTTGAGTACATCTGTCTGCTGGACTGGATAAAGAGCGAGGCGACGACACACTTCGGCGCGGTGAACACTAAGCATATCTGTCGGCTGACGAGCGGTAAGATTCAGATTTGTCTTTAGGGGCTTTGTTATGCTCAGCTCTTTATCCATCAAACTTTCCTTTGGACCTTTCGCTGCTTCTATGCGTTCCTGCTGAAACTCTTCTTCTGGATTTGTGCTAACGATGTTCACCTGGTGTGCTTTTGGGTTGCTGGTTCCTTTTCTTTCTCTCTGCAGCTTCAAGCTATTGTGATAACATTCTCGTGCAATTTTCTGATCTGCTCTGATGGTGCCGACCCGTCCCTTGTCCAGCGGGTATTTCATGACGAGGAACTTAATGGAAAGATAAGCGTCAAGTACGTTGAAGGTCGGGCGGCCTATTATGATGTTGTAAGAACAGGGCGAGTTTACCACTAAATATTTAATCCTAATGGTTTTGGCGCTGTTACCTGTGTCGAAGGTTGTCTTCAAGGTGATGTATCCACGAACGTGTACCTGCTCCCCTATGAAGCCAGCCAGGATTCCCTTGAAGGGTTGCAACTGGTCCTCGTCCAGTCCCATTCTTTCAAAAGCAGAGTAATAAAGGATGTCTGCGGAGCTTCCAGGATCAATCAACACCCTCTTGACATCCCAATTGAAGATTTGCACAGTAATGACCATGGGATTTGCACAGAAGGTGATATCTGTCTAGCGCTCTGGCTCCGTCGTGGCGTGGTCATCGACCAGCATTACCTGCCTCACATATCTTTTTCGGGAGGTGCTGGATTCTCCTCCTCCTGCGAAGCCGTCGGATATGGTGTTCAAAGTGTGGCGCTCACTATCCTTCGCCACATCTTTCTCCTTTTGGGGGTCTTCGGGGGGACGCATGTCTCCTTCTCTGCTTTCCTTCACATATCCTCTTAACCTACCATTTTGAATCAGCTTCTCAATCTCTCTCTTCAGGTGGATGCAATCATCTGTGGTATGTCCCTTTATGCGGTGATACTTACACTAGGCTTCCTTGTCGTTTCCCATGATGTTTCCTCTCGGCGGTCGGGGTTCGGGGATGAGTCTAGAATGGTATACATCTCTCCAGATCTGCTCACGGCGAGTGTTGAGGGCCGTGAAGGATTCCGGCAGGGGTGCGCGCCTATCTTGGACGTGACGCTTGTATGGCGCTCTGTCTCTATGGGCGGGTGGATAATAGTTGCGACGATGGTCGTAGTTGATGGGGCCACGCTCCCTGGAATTCCTCGCTTTCTTTTCAGCGTTGCTCTCCTCTCCCTTTATATAACATTCCGCCCTGGACATGATCTCCTCCATGGAATCGGCCGGTTTTTGCACCAGCAATTCGTTGAACTGTCCGGCACGGAGGCCGTTTTGGAAAGCTCCCACGAGCAGCTCCTGATTCGGGTTCACGACTTTAATTATGGCGTCGTTGTATCTTGCAAGATATTCACGGAGGGTCTCATTCGACCCTTGGCGGACGTTGAAGAGGCTGGTAGATGACACCTTGCGGTGGCGACTAGCCGAAAACTGGTGTGTTAATTTGCGCGTCATGTCTTGGTAACTGACGACTGAGAAACGGGGCAAGTTCATGTACCACCTGAGGGCGACGTCTTTGAAGGTCCCTGCCAGCAGCTTACATTTGAGGGAGTCAGCAGCGCCGATGATGGCCATCTGGGTGTTGAAAGCTGTTACGTGCTCCACTGGATCACTCTTTCCGTCGAAAGACAAAAGAAAGGGTGGCTTGAAGTTTTCCAGGACCGACGCGTTCCAAACTTCAGCGGAAAGTGGTTGTGGATCTGGATCTATCGACTCGTCCTGTTGGGACCCGTTTCCCTCAGTGTGTTGTTATTACTGGATTGTCTCCATTGTCGCTTGCAGAGCTTCGTTGTGGTCGCGAAGCTGCTGGATTTGTTGTTGTACAGCTTCCAAGACCGCCGGGTCCGCCATCAATGGCAACGATGACGGTCGTTTGGGTTGGTTATGAAGATTAAGATTGGTGGTTGAAGATTAGCGGTTAGGATTGCGAATCTCAGGGAGAGGATTGGTTTTTTGAACAAAGAACAGGTTTTTGAAGGTTGAACGTTTGATTAGAGTTAGGGATAGATTTAGGGTTGAATCGCGGCGGATTCGGAACTTCCAGGGTTGCTCCTGAGAAACACGGTGGATTCACGGCGTTCTGGTGATTTTCAGAGGCCGTGGATCGACTGCCTTTCTTTCAGAGATGGTGGCTAGGTTAGTTTTACCATAGCCCCACGGTGGGCGCCAACTGTACTAGTTGTGAGTACAATGTATGAAAACTAGGGTTTCAAAGTCTGTTTAGGTTATGCATTGGGAATGATCCCAAGGTTACTATTTGTAGCCTCGACTTGGGCCTATCCGGCCAAGGTTTTGGGCCCAAATCGTAAAGGGCCAAAACCATGACTAGGGGGCCCTCGTAAGCTGTTGAGGGAGCCCCTAGAAGGTGTCCTTTAGGAAGGTCACCTAGGGTTATTTATGACTATCAAGTGGGCCCTGCGCCCTCCTGGAGGGCGCCCAGCCTTACTCCAAGGGTTCAAACCCTTGTCTTTAGGATCTCAAGGCCTAAATGGTGAGATCTACGGTCCACTATCCAATCCTAACTCCACTGCAGTGCTTCACAAAGTCCTAAAGCTTCGCTAACCTCCACTGAACATAATGGTGCAAACTATACTGTTTTAGCAAGCACATAACCCCCATCAGAATCTCGAATACACATACTGATACCAACCATGCGGCAAATTGTTTTAAATAAATATGTTGGGTTTTTGTAGATTGGCTACATTTTGCAAAAACATCTACTAGCCAGATGCTGGGACAGATGTGGTAGCATATGGAACAGCTTTATGTGACTTGTGTTTTCGCGCCAGCTAGCGCTTTATATTTGTGTACGCAATCTTCCAAAGATTTGCCTGAAGATTTATTTTCCTCTAGCTTGCTGATCAAGGCGCGTGTATCTGATTGAAGATTTGCTTGAAGTTTTATTTGCCTTGCTATATTTTTTCACAAGATATCATTCTATATTTGGAAGCTTTTTATTATTTCTAGAAGATTGTTTCAGCTGGACCGGTCAATGTCCATGCTCTATTTTGAAGCCCAGACCCGTGGTATCTCAGTGCTATATATTGGTGAAGGCAAACCCTAGTTGGGTAACTAAAAACCGTGTGTGTTAGCAAAGCGTGTGTTTTAAGGTTTTTAGGGTTTTATTTGTTAATTGTGAGCCTTGCTTGTATCATCCTGATTCAAGCTAAGGACTGAGTTTGTTTTGAGTTGTAATTTGTAAGCTGCTCCTAAGCTTTTAAGTACGGAGTGAGTATGTGTTATTAGCGTGTGTTTCTCTTGGTTGTGTTTTATGTTTTGTGTGTTTGATAACAATACTGTGTGTGTTGTTCGTAGGAATTGAGACGGGGTCTCATATCTAGGAGTTCCTAGATAGAGTTGCCACTGGTAGGGTCTAGGTGCAAAGTCAAGTAGTGGGTCTGCGTTGGTCTTTTCACTAGAACTATAATAGTGGAATCATTCCTGGATTGGTATCCCCCAGAGTAGGAGAGTTGCTCCGAACTGGGTTAACAAACTCACTGTGTACTTTTTATTTCCGCTGTGTTCCTTTTAATTTGTGCTTTGTTACGTTGCGCTATTTTAATTGTTGTTCTGAGTAGACACGCGCTCGGACAGTTGTGCCAACATTGTGCACAGCATATTTCAGTCAGGTTGCCAGGAATTTCAAAATATATAATTTATAATACAGAGATTGATAAGTGCCAGAAATTAGTTAAAATACACATATAATTTAGGCACTTTGGTTACTTGTTTTGCAAGTTATCTAGGTAAAAGCTCAGAAAGAAAGGATAAATATCATTTTATGCTTGTTAGACCTAATCCCAACCATTTTTTGTAGGTAAATGCAATTGCTTTGGACTTAAAGGTCAAAAGTGAAGGAAAATGATGTTCAAGGGTCGCTCAGCGAAGTCCAGGTAAGCTTCAGGTGAAGTCTGGCAGAAAGTCATGAAAATTAGGCAAACAAGGCATGGCTGAGCGAAATCCAAGCGAGAACAGGACATCAAGCTTCGCTTAGCGAACCTCAAGGCGAAGTCAAAGCGAAGTTAGGCAGAGAGTTCCAAATCCAAGAACTTCAGGACCTCGCTCAGCGAAGTAGGTTCTCGCTAAACGAGCAAGGGCGGTTTGGACTTGTCAAATGCTGAGGTGGCAGAAACCCAATGGTAAAGAAAGGTCACTTCGCTGAGTGAAGTCTAAAATATCAGTATACCTATAAATAGGTTCAGAAGCGGAAAAGAAAAAAAATTTATGTTAGAATAGCATGCGAATTGAAGGGAGAAAGATAGAACACTAATTGGCAAGGATTGAAGGTGGATTAACGACATTCCTTGGAGAAATCAAGGCTTGATGGCAAATCAATTCATCCTTTCTCATCTTTGCAAGGCTACCATGACAATGAGTAGCTAAATCTCATCTTGTTGGGATTAGATGAAATTGATCAAACACAATATGTATTCTGTGTAATCATTTCAATATATGATGCTAGATTTATTTGATATTGATGTTGTCCTTGTTTCTTATGCTCATATAAGATTTGAATTGTTATTGAGAAATGCTTTTTGAATCTAGACATAGGATAATCATCCATTGATTACTAAATTCTAGACATAGGATTTGGGATTAATGTTCACCTAAGGTATTCAATCTTACTGCTACCGTATTAGTTAATAGGCTGAGAAATCATCGATTAACCGATACGATCAAACTCACAATCTTGTTTAGACATAGATAGGGTTTGCCAAGCAATACGTGAGAATACCGAGTGATGACTAGGATCTATATGATCGATCAAGAGAACATATGTGAAGTTTGGTTAATGAAGTCTAATCCCAGCAGTTTAATTCTCTGTTTAAATTCCATTTTATTTATTGCATTATAGTTCAATTAGGTTTAAGAAACAAACAATTTATAAACCCAAACTTAGAATGATAACAATTGTTGAACGGCTTACAATATCGCACTAGTCCCTGAGGAGATGATATAAAAACATACTTACTTTTGATATACATACATCAAAATGGTGCCGCTGTCAAGGACTGGCGTTCAGATATTTTAAGCATCGCAATAATTCATATTGTTTTGAGCATTTGTATATAACCTGTAAATATTCTTCTTTGCTCTTCTTTTTATTATTGTATAGTTTTTGTTTGCATTAACCCCTCTTTGGTATACAAAGAAAAATTTCTTGTTAGTTATATTCGTTAGAACTATATAGATATATTTTCTTTAACTCGTTTTTATTATTTCTATTAAAAATATATTTTTAGAGAATCTTGATTATAAGTGAATTTTTTGCAATGCCTTTTGCAACGAAAAATACAAGAAAACATTCAAAATTAAAAGGACACAACTTTATTAATTTGCCTAAAGATTCTTAAAAAAAAATTTGCCTAAGGAACGAAAAATCATAGGACTGGACTTGCATTAAACTCCTATATTTTTTTTTTTTACTTACCAAAAAAAAACTTCTGATTAATTCGTTGATGTTTGCATATACTACTACATGTGCAAAAAGGCGTGAAAACTAATTTCAAAAGGTTTATAGGTTGGTGACGGGGATTTATAAATATTCAAATTCAATTTGGGATTGCTTTATCTCCAAGAAGACTGAATTAAAGCACATGGTAGGTAAAGTCGAAAAGTTAATTAGGCATCTACCGTTTATTTATGTTGTATACAAAAAACAGCTGATGATTAGGTTGAAGTACCTTTATGCAGACAAGTTTATGAACATGATACCTTTTTATTAATAAAGAACGTATTATTCAAACTTGGAGCTAATTGTTAACTTGAACTCAAAAATGTGTACAAATTAATAACCAAAATCTAAAGGGTGCTGTTTGCCCATAAAAGTGTCATGTGTTGGAGGCAGCCTTTCGTGAACTTCATGATGACCTTACTTTGTCTTAATGATGACCATGCTTTCTATGAATATTTGTTTACAGTATTTACATCGATTTTGAATGGTCGAAGGTCATATACCAATGTTGCTATATTTTTGGGCATGACCAAAGCATCAATTTTACAGGCTCGTAAGTACATACCGGTTATGATTAATTTGCCACACTTTGCAGTTGTGCTCAATTTATCAATGAGGATGGAAGGTAGATATCGCTACATGGAATTGGATGAGTTAAATAATGAGGAAGCCCATGATTACATTAAATCATCTAACAAATATTTTATTTGGACCAATTTAATTTAGGGAAATTCTTGTTTACCCATCAATAAAAGGTGGGTAATACTACCCATGTTGAGTTGGACCAATCAAAACAATGTATTTATATAACATTAAAAATAATAGAAAACAAACAAATAACTTTGATTGGTGTCAACTCAACATGTGTTGTGTTACCCACCTTTTATTGATGGGTACCCAAGTTGTCACCTTTAATTTAGGGAAATTCTTGTCACCATTTATTTATTTTATCGCTTCATGATTAAAAAAGTACTATATTACTTTCAAACTTTTTTTTTGAGAGGTATGTTATTTTCAAACTTGTTTTTGAAAACACCTTTTCGTAAGCACTTCTAGCGCCATCCAACCCAAAAATATTTCCACCTAGCCATAAATTTCACTCACTATACTTTTGTTGGGTTGTTAGTTTATAGCCTATGGTTTCTATGGTTGTTTAAGCCTAAAATATTTTAAGTTCTGTTATTAGTTGTACTCGTTCTAAGTACAAAAGTATCGACCCCCTCTCCCATGGTGGCGAGAGGAGGAGTATCTCGCTGACAACGAGTGGTAAGGTTGAGAATTTTGATGATAGCTCGATAGGGAGGATCTCTGGTCCTACGTATCCTTTTTAGGAATCAGAACTTACAAAGTTTTCTTTCGGCGTTGTAAAGTGGGGATGAAGAAGTTATTGAATGAAAGAGGCCTAAATCCTCTTATTTATAGCTTGGTCATATGAGGTAGTGGATGAAGGAAAGGGTAGTTGGTGGAGAGTAGTAGGCAATTTAGTAAGGATGAAGTGTCCCACTACGCCACCTCTCCAAATCGAGTCAAAGGCCCATATGTTTCATGTGCAGACTTAGTCCAAGACCCATGTGTTTTTCACGTGATCGTAATATGTTGGCATTAGTTATTATAGCGGTACATTAGTCGAGAACAATACATCCACCATTTGAATTACAAGTGAACCAATTTTGAAATAGCCGAATGAGAATCAATCAGAGAAAAAATAGCGAAAAAATGTTGAAGCAAAAATAACTGATTATGAGTTATCCGAATTCTTTTTCAATTTCAAAAGATGTCATGATGAACGTTATAATTAAAATGGACTTTCATTCAAAAACCCATTTTTATTTTCAGCTAACAAATAATAAGCTTGGCTAGGATCTAGATATCGTTATATTTGTAAAAAAAAAAAAAAAAAAGTGACAGGGCGGTCATAGGGCCAAGCAGCCCAAACTAGTGTTTTATGCCTCAAAGTAATTAGTTGAGGAACACCAACATAGAGACCACCTGGAATCGGTGTTTACCCGCATACGCCAGTATAACATGTGCCTCAACCCTAAGAAGTGCACCTTCAGAGTCAAAGCAGGAAAGTTCTTGGGTTTTTACTTAACTGAGAGGGGAATCGAGGCGAACCCCGACAAGTGTAGAGTCGTCCTGGAGATGGAGGCTCCCTCAAGCAAGAAACGAATTATGAAATTAAACGGGATGCTAACTGCCTTGAGCAGGTTTATTTCTAGGTCTGCTCAGCATGCTCTGCCTTTTTTCAGACTTCTCAGGAAAGAAGTGAATTTTGAATGGACTCCTGAATGTGAAGAAGCGTTTAACAAGTTGAAAGACATACTGGCACAACCACCCGTTTTGTCCAGGCCCATGGTAGGAGAGACCCTTTTCTTGTACTTAGCTATATCGGCGGAAGTTGTCATTGTCGTCCTGGTAAGGGAGATATGCACAAGCCAGAACCCAGTCTACTTTTGTTCAAAGGCTCCAGCCGGCCCAGAGACTTGCTACCAGAGGATCGAAAAGGTGGCACTCGCACTCATGGTGGTGGCCAGGAAGCTGAGAAGATACTTTTTGGCCCATTCTATTGTAGTCAGGACGGACCAACCACTAAAGAACGTCTTATTTCGCCTTGACTTGGCTAGAAGGATGACCAAGTGGTCCATCGAGTTGTATGAGTTTGATATAGCTTTTGAAGCTAGGAGGACATTGAAAGCTCATGTATTCGCTGATTTTTTGGCAGAATTTACCCCTCATTCTAGCGCCAAATGATTTGTCCGCTAGAATGAGGGGTAAACTCTGCTTCCATCAGTTCCTCACCGGACAGATCATTTGGCGCTAGAAGGAGTGGTAAACTCTGCCAAGAAATCAGCGAATCCATGAGCTTTCAAGGTCCTCCTAACTTCAAACGATATATCAAACTCAAATAACTCGATGGACCACTTAGTCATCCTTCCAGCCAAGTCGGGGCGAAATAAGACGTTCTTTAGCGGTTGGTCCATCCTGACTACAATAGAATGGACCAAAAAGCATCTTTTCAGCTTCTTAGCCGCCACCATGAGTATGAGTGCCACCTTTTCGATCCTCTGGTGGCGAGTCTCTGGGCTGGCTAGAGCCTTTGAACAAAAGTAGACTGGTTTCTGACTTGTGTCTATCTCTTGGCATGGGCCTGGACAAAACGGGTGGTAGTGCCAGTATGTCTTTCAACTTGTTAAACAATTCTTCACATTCTGGAGTCCAGTCAAAATTCACTTCTTTCCTGAGAAGTCTGAAAAAAGGCAGGGCGTACTGAGCAGACCTAGAAATAAACATGCTCAAGGCCGTCAGCATCCCGTTCAATTTCATAATTTGTTCCTTGCTTGAGGGAACCTCCATCTCCAGGACGGCTCTACACTTGTCGGGGCTTGCCTCAATTCCCATCTCAGTTAAGTATAAACCCAAGAACTTTCCTGCTTTGACTCTGAAGGTGCACTTCTCGGGGTTGAGGCGCATGTTATATTGGCGTATGCGGGCAAACACCGCCTCTAAGTGGTCTCTGTGTTGGTTTTCCTCAGCTAATTTCACAATCATATCATCCATGTAGACTTCGAGCATGCCCCCTATTTCATTGCAAAAAAACCTTGTTCATCATTCACTGGCAAGTGGCGTCCGCATTTCTATAGCCAAAAGGCATGACTTTGTACATGTAGTTAGCGCCTTCAGTCATGAACGCTGTCTTCTTCCTGTCATCCTTGTCCATGGGGATCTGGTTATAGTCGAAGTAGGCATCCATGAAGGACAGTAATTTGTACCCAGAGGAGTTATCCACCAGTTTGTCGATGTTAGGAAGGGGATATGCGTCTTTGGGGCACGCTTTATTCAGATTTGTGTAGTCGTTGCATATTCGCCACTTCCAGCTTGATTTTTTCACGAGGACCACATTGGACATCCATTGTGTGTAGTTGATTTTTGAAATAAACTTTGCTTGAAGTAGCCTGTCTATAATCTCTTTAGTGGCTTGGGATTTTTCTGGGTATTGTTGACGTCTTTTCTAGCTTACGAACTTCGTTTTTGGATTCACATTCAGCCTGTGACAAGCGACACTAAGGTCTATCCCCAACATTTCTTCTTGGGAGAAATATTTGGGGACCGTCAGGGAAAGGATCAACGAGTTTGACTCCATAGAAATCACCCACATCCCAAGAGAGCAGAATACCAGAGCTGATGTTTTGTCCAATCTGGCCAGCACGCGATCAACAGAAGCAAATCACTCCTTCGTACAAGAAACACTAGAGAGACCTAGCTACAAGAAAAGAGTCAAGATCGTGCTAGCAGTAGGTGAAACCACCCAGACAACATGGATTACCCCCATCAAGGTGTACATCGAAGAGGGAAAACTCCCGACAGATCCTGTTAAGGCTAAAACAGTTAAGCGAAGAGCTAGCAAGCACACGATTATCGAAGGAAGGATGTTCAAAAGAGGGTTATCGACTCCACTCCTAAAGTGCCTCGATCCCAGTAAGGCCGCCTATGCGCTGGCAGAAGTCCACGAAGGCATGGTTCGACAACATCTCGAGGGAGGTTCTCTAGCAAGGAAAGTACTCAGAGCAGGTTACTTTTGGCCCACGATGAAAAACGATGCCATGGAATACGTAAAAATGTGCAACAAATGTAGGGGCACAGAGACGTTTTTAACGCCCCCTCTTCAGAACTTGGCGCCCTCACCATGCCATGGCCTTTCGTAAGATGGGGAATGGATATTCTGGGACCTTTCAAGAAAGGGGTTGCTCAAGTGAAATTCCTGATCGTCGTCGTGGACTACTTTACCAAGTGGATTGATGTGGAGGAACTGGCCCAGATAACGGGGGCACACATTATCAAATTCTTCAAAAAGAACATTTTGTCCAGGTTTGGCGTACCCCAATCCGTGGTAACCGACAGCGGCACCCAGTTTGCAGACAAAAAGACAAGGGCGCTCTTAGAGGAGATGAACATCAAACAACACTTCACTTCGGTGGAACACCCCCAGACGAACGAACAAGCAAAGTCTGCCAACATATTCCTTTTGATGGGGCTCAAGAGAAGGTTGGAAGAAGCAAAAGGGAGTTGGCCGGAGGAATGCCCACACGTGTTGTGGGCATATCGCACCACACCACACTCAACTACCGGGGAAATGCCTATCCGGATAACATACGAAATGCAGTGATACCGATCGAGGTGAAATAATTAAGCTGGAGAACGGCACACCCGCTCAACCAGGCTGCCAACACTGAAGCCATGCTAAAAGAACTAGACTTCATTGATGAATAAAGAAATTTCACCGCGAATGACAACGGCCACCAGGTACAATAGGAAGGTAAGGCCTAGGGACTTCAACTCGGGAGATCTCGTCCTAAGGTGCGTAGACGTCGGCGAGCGATACGACCGATAAGGGAAACTGGCCGCAAACCAGGAAGGACCATACAGGGTCAGCGCCAGCACCGGGACGGGCGCCTACACCTTGGAGACTCTGGATGGTGCCTCAATTCCAAGGACATGGAACACAAACAAGCTCAAGCGCTATTATAGCTAAGTATCCATAGTTTTTCTATTCAAATTCTATATTTGTTTTTCAGTCTTAAAAGTTCACATATAGGACCCATTGTAAATCCGTTTTCATGATATTAATAAAATGAGTGTTTTTTCCCTCAAAAAGAAATACGTCTTGTTGCATCCTTTGGTTGACGGGACCGGGAAATCCCAAACCCGCCAAAGAAAGCATCTTCAAAGGAGAACGATTGGCATGGCTTCTGCTCTTAAGCGAAACGAAAGCCTAAACAGTCATGGCAAACCCGCCTACGGGCTAGCCACCCTATCGTAGAGTGTCTCGCCCCCTAAACGCCCTCTAAAGGGGGGACTAAACCTTGGCCGGTCATGTTCCCCCGGGCACCAAAGAAAGCTCAAATCGGAAAAAGATACAACGCAGCATGAAATAAAATGCAAACGCGGATCGCTGCATGAAACAAAATGCACGCGGGTCGTTGGATGAAACAAAATGCGAACACGGAAGGAAATAACAAGTACGATGAAGCAACAATGAATAAACAAAAAAGACCTTTTTTCATTAAAATGTTCAAATCATTACAGGAGGGGCCGCCGTAACGGAATTTACATAAACAATAAAGGGAGGCGAACAAGCACGCCGGTCGAAGCATGTCTCGGTCCGTTCAACTATAATCTAAAAATGAAGGATAAGGGCCACGCCTAACCGTGGACATGCATAATTGTTAACATTAAGAATAACCTGGGTGACACTAAACTCGCAAGGAGGGGGCCTAGTCCCATCAAACTGAATGATTCTGGATACTGGGTGAAGGTGGAGACGCATCGCGAAATCCAAGTCTTTGTCACAACACCCAAAAGTTTCCACCGCAAATTCTTGCATCAAATCAGCAGCCTCCGCTATAAGCCCCTGTTCTTCCTTAATCTTCGCATGTTTCTTGGCCAACCTAGTCTCCTCAACCCCAACGTGCATCCCCATGATAGATGCACGAGACCAAACTCCTACGATAAATAGTTGGGTGTGACACCTTCACCTCAGAGGGTGGAACACCATCATAACAACCCACAGTTGTAGAATGGTTCCCCAAAGCAATAAAGGAGAAGTACAAGCTAATACACCCTGATCCTCGAGAAACATTTGTAAACGATAAATCATTCATTATCATACATCAAGGTGTCATTACTCAACATACATTTCATACTAAATCCCCAATATAAAAATTTCATCATATATATATATATACACACATATACATAGGACACAACAGAATAAAATCATATCTCAGCATATCTCAAATGTCAGGTCTTGGATCATAACATAGAATATCTCAACATATACATAACATCAGTTTGATCATAAAGATCCAATAACATAAACATCAACATAAAAATAAATCCCCAAAGTCCTAGATCAGAGCTCCTAATCTAGACTCCTCATAAAGCAATAAACATGAGTAGGCAATCATGTCGTCCTCATCAATACTCACAAGCAAGAGCTACTCCTCAACCTGCACGTCTACACCACAAGGATGCAGGCGACAAAAGCCACTGGAGGGTAAGATATACGTTCAACATAAAAGATTAATAAATGCATGTAAGTTCAGGCAAAACAACAACAACATCATTATATAATCAGACACCATACTAAGCATGGTTCATCTTACAATCATGCATATGGATTTAAAATCAATTACAAGCTTGGTTACCTCCATACTTCAAATTAAGATTCTCAAGCATAAATAACATATACTCGTCCATAATCAACCATCAATTATATCATCAAGTTAAGTTATATCAATACTTCAACAAGATCCTCATAATATACATAACACATTCTCATAAATAAATAATTGCCAAGGCAAACATAAACCAATCACTTCACATTAACATCATCAAGTATACAAATACCACATTGATGCACAAGTTCACACCAAAACATTTCCATATACGACTCATCATGTTTATGCAATGCGCCTAACAACTCTATATGATGTGGTACCGGGTTGTATATCGGAGTTCTTTTATCCGAGGGATCCCATCGTCACTGGACTTGACTCATGAATGAATGCATGTCCATACATTACGACTCAACATCACACACATACCTATGACTCAACACTAACATCATCAACAATCATACATATGTTCATTGTCACTTCATCGTCACTTATATCATTGTCACTTATCAACATTGTCACTTATCATATATCATATATCATATATCATCGTCACTTAACACATAACATCGTCACTTATATCATCGTCACTTATCAACATCATCACTTATCATATATCATATATCATCGTCACTTAACACATAATATCATCACTTATCATTCATCAACATGCTATTAGCATCATAACACCATATCTTCATTTAACTTCATTCATACAATTCACAACACACATTTAATCAAACATGGTTCCATTAACCGATTAACTCATCACCATTCTTCACCATACATCATTACTTAATTACTAAGTCCACATTCAGTCCATAACTTAATCAAAGATAATTTACAAGTCTGTCTCTAACCAATTTAACTACTAAACTTCCTTACACCTAAGTCCAAGTTAATCAACCAATTCATCATAATTAAACACTTATACTCAAGTTTAAGGGTTTGGGAACCATTCACGTGCATTGAATACCTCAAAAAGTCACAAAATTAGGTTTTCTCCACACTGTCAGGGTCACACAGTCGTGTTGACCAACGCCGAGCCACACGCACGGTCGTGCGTGTCCAATAGGAAATGATTTTCCGATTTTTTCGTTTTTCACGAAAATTCCATTTTCAACATCGTTTTTCGATCCAATTCGCACCAAAATCGTTCCAAAACCTTAAACCACTTATATCCAATTATTAACAGCTTAACTTAGCTCAAACAACTTAAACATAATCACTTCTTATCACTTAATCATCTTATTTCAACTTAAATTTAAACATCGTCTCAAAATTCATTTTCACCAACAATCTAGCAACCAAACATGGTATAATAACAACAACAGCTTCCCATCATATTCCACATAATCATAATTACTTATTTTGATCATTATGACAACAACTTATTCAATTTAACAACAACTTAATCATTTTCACTCAATTTAGCAATTTCACCAAGAACATGGCAACAACAACTTAAACACAACTTAATCAACATAATCTCATGGATTCTCAAACTAAACACATAACCATGCTAAAAAATCAACGTAATTAAGCATAATCATCATCAGTTACCGCTCTTCATCAAATTCATCAAAATTCACAAAGTTACCAAAACAACATAACCAAACATGAACTTTGAGAAGTTTGAATACAACGTAATCATGCATCAATTCATGAATAATCATATAAACATAAATATCATCAAATAAAAATATTGTATGAATACTAAGTAATCAACTAAAATCCATATAATTATTAAACTTACATGATTCAAACAATTACAAGAAGGTCATATTTCATGACCTAGCCTGTAGAGTTAAGCTACTCATGATGTCTAAACACATATTAAACTATATGAATAAACAAACATAAGAAAATAATCACCAAAGATGATTCCATGATCCAGATCGCTTAGAAACACCCCATATCGCACTTTTTCCGTTTTCTGCTCGTCAAAAGATGTTTTTTCTACTGACCTAAGGGGGTCTGGTATTTATAAGCATCCATTTCCAAAGATATTAGGGAAAGTCAGCCTGAAACGCGAGCATAAACCTCATGAGGCGAGCCTTGACGAGGCCAATTCTGCTGCTTTTCCTTTAGAAGCTCGCGACACGAGCTAGTGCAAACCTGATCCTGGCAATTTCTATCTAAACTCGCGTAAGTTGCATATCTTTTACCATTTTCTCTCTAAAATTGGACTTTGGTGTCTTCATGAAAATTGTGGATATTGATGTTAAATTTCCAAATCCATTGATCCCACTCCATTTTGATACCTAAAACTTCAGATACGATTAAAATACCTCAGAGAGGTCGTGTAAACAAATCAACACGCCTTACTTGTGTTTTATGTTCTTTTCTCCCACTTCTCTTCATCAAAACGTCTGTAACGACTATACCCCAAGAATTAACATGGTAAACACTTTAATAGGCATATTACCGTCATATAGTTATCTGGTTTAGGTGATTTTGACATGTTTCAAGGCTTTTTTTTCCTTCTTTTGTCTTTTCATGACTTTTGAACAATTTATTTACCAAACTCAATTAAAATGATTATCAACTATCTAGTTTTACTCTAAAATGACACTAAAAGATAACTAAAAATAGTATATAATATTTTATTGTCATCATCTATTACTAAAACTTTAGGATATAAATGCACGACAAATGTCTCTATTTATATTCCTACTACTTTAAAATATTTGTGCATTTCCTTTTCGGTTTCATGTGTAGGGTAAATTCGAGCATTAGTTTGCCACATTGTTAGATTTTAGCCTCTTCCACTGGACCTACCTCCACTGGTAAATATTTGTGCATTTATTTATATATAAAACTTAAGTAATGTGAACATCTCCACCATAGTGGTGTTAGGAGATTGAGTAATATGACTTAGCAAGAAAAAGAATTTGAATTTGATTTATGAAGTCGTCGTTTATTCTTATAACCTATTAAAAATCGAAGTTCAGCAAAATTTCATAACCGTTCTTATTAAAACTCATTATCTCCTTAATTTTATGTCTATAATGGTCATTTTATAAAATTTAATTTATTGTTTTATAAAAAATTAATTACGGATAATGATCATCACAAGTGTAACCAATTTCCACGGATAACTATGAAACTAATTTATTTTCTTTTTAAAAAATTAATTACGGATAATGTCATATCTATATACTAATCTACTAACAATATATAAAAATCAAAGTCCAACAAAATTTCATAATTGTCCTTATTAAAACTCATGATCTCCTTAATTTTATAATCGTGCATCAAACATTGAATGATTTTTTGCATATAAAATAAAAATTTATTTAATAGAAACACTACATTGATGATTGATGTTTATATACTAAAAATAATCATGAGTTTCCATTATTTTATCATATCGACTTTCTCATATATGTATATAATATTTGTTTATGCAGATATAAACATTTAAAACGGCAACAAGAACGGTGCAAACATTGAACAATATTTTGCATATAAAACAAAAAGTTAATTAATAGAAACACTGCATTAATGTTAAAATTTTGAAAATAGTCATGAGTTTTCAAAATTTTATCATATTGACTATCACATATCGGTACATAAAATTTTTCTTCTACATGTATAAGCATGTAAAATCTTCAACGAGTGCGGTTTAAATATTTAACAGTGTTTTATTTTTTTTGGTCAAGATTTAACAATGTTTTAGATATAAAATAAAAATTTATTTAATAGACACACTACATTAATGTTAATATTTTGAAAATAGTTATGAGTTTCCAAAATTTTATCATATCGACTGTCTCATATATGTATATAAAAATTTGTTTATGTAGATATAAGTACATAAAATCTGCAACAGTTGCGGTGCAAACATTGAACAGTGTTTTGCATACAAAATAAAAATTTATTTAATAGAAACACTACATAAATGTTGATATTTTAAAAATAATCATGAGTTTCCAAAATTTTATCATATCGACTTTCTCATATATGTATATTAAAATTTGTTTATGCAGATATAATATGCGATGAGTGCGGTGCAAACATTGAACAGTTTTTTGCATATAAAATAAAAAGTTATTTAATAGAAACACTACACTAATTTTGATTTTGAAAATAGTCATAAGTTTTCAAAATTTTATCATATCAACTTTCTTATATATCTACATAAAAATTTATTTTCGCATATATAAGCAAATAAAATTCATAACTAGTGTGACTCAATTATTTAACAAATTTTTGTATTTACAAGAGAAAAATATTTAATAGAAACATGACATTAATACTCATAATTTTCATTTAATATATATAAACTTTTTACAATATTAACAATATAATTATCGTAACGTTATATGACCCATGCGAAAGCACGTGTCTTTTACTAGATTAGTAAAACAATGAAAATCTTCGTTTCTTTTAAGAATAGAAAGAATCTCTGCTCTTTTTAAATGTTATTAGATTCTCTAAACCCGTCTTCGATAATAAATAAATATTAATTTTTTTTAATGATATGAAAGTAACTAATTTAAGTAACCAATTATATCATAACTCATAACCAATTATATCATAACTCATAAAAGTAAATCAAGCATGCACCAATTCTACAAACTACAAAGTATTCTTTATTTTTTTTTTATAATATAATCCTACAAAGTATTCTTATCCCAATTCTCAAGTGAGAAGGTATATAGTTTATAAACTTGTAAAAAGTAGGTTAGATTATAATCTACTCCCAAATTATAAGCAAAAATTGGTCAAAAAAGTTTATGTATTAGGTCCAAAATTTAAACCAAATACATCAACATTTGTTTAATCCATTTTTACTTATAATTTGACATAGAAGGAATATGTATTATGATACAATATAAGACATTTTTACATATGCATCAATTCTACATTATGATCTACTATGTTGCATTTTTTCTTCAAATATATTTATAGATATTATATAGTGAGACATAATTAAAAATATAAAAAATTATATAAATAGCATATACGAATTGGGGGTTGAGTAGCTCAACTTATTTAAGCTAAGGGTTGTGTTCATGCTTAGATATGTGGCAGTTATCTGGCTGGTGGTATACCGAGATTAAGGTCTTTATATAACTGTTTCAAGGGTAAAAAATGCAGGTTTGCTTAAGGTCACATGGACATAGAGGTGGTAAATAAGAAAATATTTCTATCATCATGATCCACGATCTTGGATATACGTAACTGCTACTCGTTTCCATGATCGTGGCTACTTTATCAAATAAATAATGCAAGTTTACGTGCTGGCGCAACTTAGTCTTTCCTTGGAAATGAGAACGAGTTGGTATTGGGTTATCATTTCTGGAATGGGCTTGTGTATCTCGGTATTGAGCATGGATACCATGGTTATGTAAGGGTCAAGTAAATGCATAAAGAATATGCTGGTCTACATCCCCTCAAGCAATGAGGCTTGTAAGGGTGAAATGTTTATTGTAAAGGTTTACACATAGAATATATCGGTTCATAACCCTTACGTATAAAGTCTTTAAATACGAATCAGGGTCGGCCCCTTGCAAGTGCAACAAGGCACTTACCATAGGGCCTCAAACTTAGAGGGGACTTAAAATTTTAATAAAGGGAAAAAAACTTGTACTACGACCAAAACTTGTCACTATATAACCGTCCTTTTTCCTTAGATAAAAGTATGAAAAACAACAATTTTGCTGTCAATTATGCATTATCCATATATAAATTGTTATTTGTCAGTAGATAAAAGTCATGTTTGAACAATTACTCATATTCATATATTTAAATACAACCTAATTGTATATCACTATAAATGGTGTTAATTTTTTTTCAATTCTTTTAAATAAAAAAATGTCAAGATTACAACGGGGCCTTCGAATTTTCGAAGACGGACGTGATACGAATGCCTAATAGACATTGGAATCCGGAGATAAATGATGATTTTGTGAGGGTGCTTGAAAATACAAACAACTTGTACACTTACAATGAAAGATCCAGTAAACTTGTATAACAATTAACAAAAGATCCCCATTAAACTCAATAAATTGCCCAAAGCTGGTTGGTAAATTTCCTTATCGATGAAACTGCTCGGGAAATAAAATATTCCAAATACGTCGCCGTTTGGGGTTTGGTTTGGGTTACTTAAAAAAATCTTTCACCAATTTTTTAATTTCGAAAAATAATAGTACTAACTTGCTTCATTTTTTTGTGGTGTACTAACTTGCTTCAGTTCCTAAAAAAAAACTTATTTCGATAAAAAATGATAAATATGTACCAAAAAAATAATAAATATTGTTTTATATTAGCGTTCCGTATGTTTGCTCTTTATATTACGCTAATATATTATAAATTACAAACATTAGTTTTTATGTATTTTTGATTAAAATTATTTTGATTTTGATTAAAATCATAGATATAAATAATAAATATTTCGCACTTTCATATATTGTAACAAACTATATATTTTTTTTGTTGAGGGGTGTAATAAACTATATTTATACTTTTAAATCTTACCAACAATATAACAAATATAATATAAATTATTATTTTTTGTACGACAGCAACAAAATAACATTCTTATATTCAAATTTGTATAAGGATATAATCGAAAATGAAAAAGTCGCCTAAAACCGAATATAGATCTTTTAGCTTCTTTGTAATCTTTGTGTTTGTTTCCCCTTATATCATTGTGACTTTGTGTATCTTTTGTGATCTTCTCTAACAGGTCTTGTGCTAGAAAGATAACCGTTATTGAAATTCTATTTTAGTGTGTTAAAAAACTATATAGTATAGATAGATTAATAATATTTTCACCAAATTTTATATTTACATTTTTGACAATTTTTTTATTGACGAAGACTAATTTTTGTTTGAAAAGAATTGATGAAGACTTTGTTTTGACAAATAAATAATTTATTTATACGTGACAGAAATTTCCATGCAGACGTGTCAACTGTCATTCATTTATTATTATTTCTAAACGCCGCTCTTCTCCGTTCCCTCTCTCTCTCTCTCTCTCTGCTTCCAATTTTTTCTCTCATTTTCGTTGTCATTATATTCTCTCTTTTTCTCTTCTTCCTTCACTTCTAGGGTTACGTTTTCTTTACTTCAAAAACTCTTCACTGTGGTACGTTCCTTTTCATTCTTCATTCTTCATTTTACACTTTCACGTTACGATTCATTCCTTTACACGCGCACGAGCTCGCTTAAAAACTTGCATTCTTCCGTTTCTTCATTCTCAATTTGTTTCTGTTCTACAATGCGAATTTGAATTCTCTGGATTCATAATCATAATCTTAATTTTATATACTTATTCAATTTCACGTGTTTGTGTGCATTTTTTGTTGTTTTTTCTGAGTGAAATGGTGAGAAATGAATATTCGAATTCATTTTCATGGATTCGAAATGAAGAACTCCACCAAGATGAGCCGAATGGCTGTGATTTTCTAAGGCTGGATTGTGGAATCTGAGGTTCAAAATTGAAATGAATTTTTTTTTTCACAATTATAGTTTAGTATATGAATTAAACAAAAAAAAGTAATAATAATTTGTTAATTTGTTAATGTGGTTTATTATTCCTTATGTTAATTATTTATTTTTGGAATGCAGAATGAGGTTTAGTTGGCAGTAGTGTTGAATCTTTAAAAGGAAAACTCGAAAGCTTGTGATTATTTTCCTTATAACGATGATTTGCGGCGGGAAAGAGAGTAATGCAATTAACAAAAGTGGTGGAGGTTGAATTGAATCTATTATTAAGATCTGTTTTTGATTGAGTCAAAAAGAGAAAAGATTTGTTTCTGATTTTGTTTTGTTGATTTGCTTTTTATTTAATGCAGATTTTAATCCATATATGGGTTGAAGAGATCTGTGTGTTTGGTAGTGAAGTGAAATATTGAAATGGCGATTGCTGGTTTGCATAGTGTGTCTGTGCTCGACTCGTCTTTTTTGAGGGGCTCGCAGTCTCAAGCATCGAGAAGGAGGGGAGATGGAAGAAGTGGAAGTACTCGCTCGTCTTCGCTTTTGCAAATGTGGCGGGAGATTGAGGATGAACATGCGGTGAGTCAAGTTCAAGGAAGAGCAAGTGAAGTGGTACTTGAACGAAGGAATAATGGGTCGATTGCGGATGTTTCGTTAGAAGATGCACCTGATAGCCCAGAGATCGGAGATAGGCGTGATTTTGAAGATGTTGTTTTGGGTGAGAGTGAGTCGGATACATGGTCGCAGTCGCAAAGTCAGAACGAATCTCATTATGGTCATGAGGATTTAAACAATTCCAGCTGTGAAAACTCGTCTGTCTTCGGAGAAGTTGAAAGGGAAAGAGTGCGGAGAGTTTTCAGGGAATGGATGAATAGTGGATCAAACGTTTCCCGAAGAAGTGAAAGTCCTAGGGGAGAATGGCTTGGAGAAACCGAACAGGAAAGGGTGAGAGTTATAAGGGAATGGGTACAAACGAGCAGCCAGCAGAGAAGTGTTTCTTCTGGGGAAAACAGGGAGCAGCCACGTGCTGAAATTGGTACACAAATTGAACGTGTGCGTGATGGATTTGTCGTTAACCACAGTGAGGGACAAAATGAGTATATACGGAGGAGTATGCGTAAATTACGCGGCAGACAGGTTATGCTTGACATGCTTAAGAAGGCTGAGCGGGAAAGGCAGAGAGAAATTCACGAGTTGCTGGACCATCAGGCTGTATCACGTTTTCCCCACCGCAATCGCATTCAGGTTTGTCCAATAAGTGATTAATTTCTATTTTATTACATTTCTTCATTTTCATATACCATCTGTTTATTATCTTACATACGGTGGTGGAGCATTTGTTCCTGTTAATTGGGTAAAATACACATCAGTCGTGTCAGACAGTACTTGTAACTTGTAAGCATGCACTTTGTTTATATACTGAATGTCAAGGTGGAAAACCTAGGTAATGCGAAACAGACTTTCTGTAAATGCCACTCCAGTAAAATATAGTTTAAAATTTATAGCTTGACTTATATCCCGAGCTTTGTACTAAATTTGATGAACATCCGTCAAAATGTTTGCAGGCATTGCTTAGAGGCAGGTTTTTGAGAAATGATAGATCTGTTAACCATAACAGGTCCACATCTGTAGCAGAAAGTGAATTAGGCTTATTGAGGCAAAGACAAACTGTATCAGGTCTAAGGTATGCATATTTTCATGCTATCATTGTTTATGAAAACCATTTAACTGTTTATTATAATCTGAAATCTTTTAGATCTATCTATTTCACCCTGTCCCCTTATTGTTTATGAAACTTTTTTCTTCCTTTGTTGGTATAATTTTGTTGTCTTTTTGATACATCGCGCGTGCAGGATTTCTCTTTAAGTTTATTCATGAATCGGTTAACTGAAGAAAATTGAACTGAACTGAACTCAACTATAGTACAAAGTAACTGAATTGAACAATTTTTAATTCACCCCTAACTTAACTGAATAGATTCTTTTCTTCGGTGCAGTAGTTGATTCCAATTTTTTAACCGAACTCCTATGGTCAGTGATGGAGCTTGGTCGGAATATTTTAGGGGACTAACTAAATATATAACTGAACTCCTTTTCTTCGGTGCATTAGAATTACAATATTTGTTTGCTGGCGTAGTGGTTACTTTTGCTGTGAGTTTAAACTTAGCAAATTGGGTTTTGACCCTCGCATTCCTCATTTTTGCCAAGAAATAGAAAAAAAGGCTTCAAAAGGATTCGATCCCTGAACCAATATGATGCAAAAGCGACGGCTTACCACTAAGCCAGCATGCAGTAAATGTTAAAAACGCGCATAATATATATCAACTTATATAATACCTAATTTTTTTCTATAAAAAAAAATAAAATAGGGTGGCCATGGCCACCCTCTGTCCTAACTAAGATCCACCACTGCCCAAGGCATATGCAGAACTGAACTGTTCCTGTCTTGTGAAACAAAAAGAGAACACATCATTGTTCGATGAAACTAAATATCACCCAAATCAAACAATTGTAGCCAAAAGAGGAAATGGGAAAATCAAACGATCAAAATTGAATGTCAGAAAATTACAAAGATGCTGTTTTATTTATCGTGAATCCCAATTTTTATCCACAATCGTCGAACCAAGCTATGCTGTTTTATTTATCGTGAATCCTAATTTTTTATACAATCATCAAACCAAGCTCAGAAAGGTAAGTGTTAACTGATAACATTAGTTGTCAATTGAACATTCGAAGTAGAATTTGGGATCTTGCTATGTTGTCGATAGTGCGATATAGTGTAGTGTGGCGGTCTAGCCCTCCACTGCCATGTCATAGTCCCGCAAAGCGCCGTTGAGAGTAGCAGCAATAGCGGCGACAATTAGCGGTTGAAAACCGGTGCCATCGCGGCGCAATCCTGCTACTGTAGTGTGGTTTGATGGCTACTATTGCAGTTTTGGGAGAAAAATTCTCAAAAACCCTAATTTTGTTTTTTTAAACTTGTTGAGGGTATAATGGTACTTTTGCATCCTTTGAGTTACCTAATATTGTAACGCATGTTTAATTGTGGCCGCTTTTCGTTCTTCGAGTTTGAGTTCCGCCATTATATTGCCTTGCTCTCATTCGAGTTCTTCTCTATTTCGTCTTCTGCCATCGCTTTACTCCTTGCTCTATTTCTGTGCAAAGGTTTGTATTCTCCTTCCTTTCCCGTTTCTGTTTGAGTTCTTTCTTGGTTCGTTTTTGTTTTCGTTCTTCTCCTTCTTTTCTGTTTCTGTTTGTGTTTTGTTTTCTGAGGTGGACACAGATGTGGAAGCATGATTTTGATTAATGGCTTGTCATTTTGTTTACTTTTAGAACTTTCTTATGTCTTTTTCTGATGGGATGTCATTTTGAGTACTTTTAGAACTTGATTTTGATTGAATGTTATTTTGATTACATTTAGAACTTGATTTGCTTGTGATTTCAGTTTGATTACATTTAGAGCTTATTTTGATGGGAAATGACAAAGTTGATTATGATTATTATGATCGACAACATAGGGATCTTACTGTGAAGTAGTTTTGTACGATAGAAATAAGGTAGCATACGAGATGATGTGTACGAGAGAAAAAACCAATATCATGAAAGTGAAGGAGATGCAACAGTTGGAATTAGGAGATATGGGGCGCAGGGCTTGTAGGTGAAGTGTGAGAGAAATGCGAGTGAAATTCGAGAAGCTAAGAGAGATGAGAGTGTCCAAATTGAAGAATGTTGGTTCAGTTCACCTACAGTTCACCGACCTATTTTCCATAAAAGTTCAGTTACTGAACTGTGCTTTAAAAATGTGTGTTCAGTCCAGGAACTGATGTAAAAAGTTAGGCTATTAAAATGGATACAGTTCAGTTCACTGTGCAGGACGATTCTTTTCAGTTTTTATTTGAACAATCATATTTTTCTTGTCTGTTTCCACATGCTCATTTTCTACGGTCTTTTTAAAAGAAATGTCAAATCCAGCCGAAAAATAAAAAAAGGAATGATTTGTGTCAAGTTTGTTTTATGCTGTTTAACTTGGGATTCACGAATGTGCCTTACAACAATGGGCTCTTTGTTGGGAAATGACATATTGGCAGTTGAATGCAACTGGTTTGAGGGTGATTATGAAATTAATAACTTTTGTAAAAAAGTTCCCACTGCATTCAGATGGATCAAAATAAGCTATACACAATGAGAAAATGTTCTTATGTTGCTATTGCACTTAAAGCTACTAGTTGTTGTTCTGATTTGATGTGCTTATAATTTTGACCATTCCATTTCGTATACTTGTTTTGTGCCAATGACATTAGCTTTGTTTGAACAGGGAAGGATTCTTCTCCAGAATGGACAGTACCGGTTGCAGCCAAGCAACCAGCAACCTATCTGATACCTCATCAAACACTGATATTGATTTTAATACAAACGAACAAACTGGAGAAAGCAGTTCATGTGTGGTCATTGAACCTACTAACATAAGAGATAATAGGGTTGGGATATCTGGTGACCACTGTCTAGAAGGAATTACATGTGAGAGTTTAGATTGTCAAGAATCTACTGCCCATGTAGAAGGAAATCAGTTGCAGTGCTTGCAAATTGAGTCAGTAGATAGGCAGTCATCATTCAGTGATGGGTGTGAAAGAAGAGATTACACTGGGCAAAATGTTGATGTGGTGACAATCAGAGATAGAGCTGATGAACTTATCCAACAAAGCTTACAAATTGATGATTCAGAGCATAGCAATAATCAGGTATCCAGTGAGGTACATAATGAGCAATCTGAGCTGGGTGATATAAGTAATGGTGAAAACAATTCATCAAATCAAAGTGATTATACGGAGAGCAATGTTGTTGATGATGTGAATGGATCTGGTGCTCAAGAAGAACAGCTGGAACAGATTGTTGAAAATGAAGGAAGTGGCTGGCATCAGAGTGACACTGAATGGAGAAATAGCACTGATGAAAGTGTGAATGATAATCAGCTCAGAAATACAGCAAATGAGTGGCCTGAAAACAGTTGGGTCAATGAGGATGTAGAAAACCCTCGTCTGCAAGAAGCTTCTGAAGTTTGGCAAGAAGATAGTGGCTTCCAAGAGGCCGTGGAAAATTGGTTAGGAGGACCTTCTGACCATGAAACGGCTCCAAGTAGTAGAGTTCATAGTTTTTATTTTCCTGATGATGACAATGTATACAATGTTGAACTCAGGGAACTTCATAGTAGGTATGTAAAATCAAAAGATGAGTTTGTGCACCTATCATTTTATAATTAAAGATGTATCCAGAATAAATGGTTCTGTTTATCTTGCAGGAGACGTGTGTCTAATCTCCTCGGAAGCAGTTTCCGTGCGAGTCTTGACCAATTGATACAATCATATGTTGAAAGACAAGGTCACGCTAACATGGAGTGGGATCCGGAAGAAGCAGCCCCTTCTGCTAACCTTGAGCAGCAGAGTCAAGATCAGATTGTTGATCAGGAGGGTACTATTAATAGTCCACTTGACTTGCCCTCTTTGCCTACACCTCCTACTCCACCTCTTTGGGATCAGCATCCTCATGGTGATAACTGGTCGCACAATGATGTAAATAATCCGCCTCTAGTAACTATGTGTTATTTTTCTTTGGTGACTTTTATATAATAACGTTCTAGTAATGTGAAAAGTGATTTTTATTTCGTATTTGATTATCATCCACACTTTCTTCTGGCAGGATTTGGAAATTATTAATGACTTGAGACTTGACATGGCTAGATTACAGCAAAGAATGAATACTATGCAGAGGATGCTTGAGGCATGTATGGATATGCAGCTTGAACTGCAACGCTCAATAAAACAAGAAGTTTCTGCAGCACTAAATCGCTCAGCTGGTTCATCAGGTTTGTGATTTCTTTACCCTTCATCAGGTCTGCATTTTATCTTCTCAAGAGAAATAAATTTTGACAAACCGAGTTAAATTTATCCCAGGAATACATGAATGCGATTCACCAGATGACAATTCTAAATGGGAATGTGTGAGAAAAGGACTTTGCTGTATTTGCTGCGAAAGCAATATTGATTCTTTATTGTACAGGTACTATTCATTTCCTGTTTGAAACGTCTGTAGTCAGTTTACACCTGATTATTATAATCACCTAATGCGATTGTGCTTTTGTTGTAGATGTGGCCATTTGTGCACATGTTCAAGATGTGCCAATGAGTTGCTTCAAAATAGAAGGAATTGCCCAATGTGTCACGCCCCTGTGTTGGAGGTGATACGTACTTATTCTATACTATAATATTGACTTTACAATAAAGGTCATACTTAACAATATACAGGATTCTAACAAGTTATATCGCCTGGACATCTCCAGGTACTTTTTTCTTTTCGTTTTTTTTATTTTGTTTGTGATTACTGTATTTATGTCAAGTACTCCAAAGGAAACACATGATGGCATTTTTTTGGGCCATAGTTCTGATATGAATAAAAATTGTATGTTGTTTTATTTTAGTTTCAAATCACATCTTTTGTTTGATGTCGCAAACAGATCCTGTCCTTTTTTATTTTAGGTGGCTGGACAGTGTTTTGTATACTTATAAATCAACCAACCTGTCTCATTATGTAATTGTGGTCTTGTTCTGACATGTCGAGACTCATGTTTGGGTTGCACACTGCATATATCAAAATCAAATTGGTTTGCCACTGAAGTGGATTGCTTGCCTGACTGTTATGGTCTCCATCACCTGTTAATTTGTCATGTAACTTGTATACTCTATATAGTTTATGCTGGTTTGTTTATGGAAGTATTCTTTGAATTATGATAGAGGTAACTTAAAACAACAGCATATTACAACAGCTGAATTTTGAAATTTTGTTAACTTTTTTTTTAAAAAATAATTTGCTTGGTTGGAAGTTTTGGTGGGCAACATTGACATCTCTTTTACACTAAGTTTTTCATTTTTATCACCCCACATAACTATTTACGGAAACTATTTTTCTTTGGCTGTTGGTTTTTGGAGTATGACCCCATAACATCCAAACGATGGCTTTGGGTAAAGGAATGATAGAGAAAAAAGAAGTAACTATATAGCTGCATAAAAATAATGGAAAACATAATGGTGAGTAATAGTTTGATGCAACGATTTAACCTTGTTCAATTATTTTTGTTTAATTGTGTTTTTCAATTCTTTTTGTTACACTCCAATTTCAATATGATTACTGGTTTTGGAGTATGACCCCATAACATCCAATCAATTGCGTTGGGTGGTAAAGGAAAGATATAAAAAACAAAGTTACCATATAGCTGCATAAAGAAAAAGAAAGATCTGTGTTGCATGGAACTCCTAAAATGTAGAAGTATCCGATACTATACGCGTATGGTACTCTTACTGAGCATTTTAAATTAAATATGAGAAATGCTTAATTGTACGAAGCCAATTAACTTAATGAAACTCACGATTGACCCCACTTAATTTTTTTTTCTTCCCGGTAAAGCATATTCTTAAAACAATAACACAAAGTTGAAATATATTTTGCACATCAAGTAAGCTCGAGTTGCAAAGAAGTTGATGAAGTTTAAAATGTGATTTTTATTTTTAAATTTCTCAAAATAAATGTTTGGCCTCTCACTTTATTGTAATCTCATATTCTCACTCCCCCATTTTCACTAAAACTAGTGTGAGACCCGTGCAGGGCACGGGAAGGAACTAACATACTTATAAAATTTTAATATTTTTTTTTGTTTTAAATTGAATTGAAAATTAATTTACTCAACTACACTTCATTGCTGCCTACTACCGCCTAAAATCTAAATCAGCAATTACTGACGTAACCATGACTTCGTGGTGGTGTGATCAACCGTCAAGGTTTTGCCACCCATCACCATCAAACCCCAACTAATACTTTGACGGTTCCTCATCGCCAACAACATCATTTCTTGCTCTAGTAGCTCGCTAAACACGTATGTGTTCGTTGGATGGTTCACACTCTGTTTTTGTTTGAGCATAGATCACATATCATTCTTCGAATTGTTCCCATTTATGTGGTGTTTCCTGCATCTAATTTGTTCTACCCTTTTTGTTTGTTTTGTGAAAATGAGTTTTGGTCGATTTAAATTGCTTCATAACTTGTTAAGGGTTTAAAGTGTAGCACTTTCGCCTTCACAACCCACGCCACCATCTTCAGAGGGCTTTGTTTGCTAGGATTGTAAGCTTCACGATCTTGCCGATTTACGTCGTGTTGTTGTTGTGGTTTTGTTATTCAGTTCGTTGTTACAATTGTAGGGTTCCTTCGTTTAGATTGGCTTCATGTTGAATATATATATATATATATATATATATATATATATATATATATATATATATATATATATTCATATTCATCATAAAACGTTTCGTGTTAAAATATTTATCATCTTTATGTTTTTATAACAAAATGGTTAAAAAACAGTAAAGGCTTTATGTTTGTAAGATGCAACTCAATTGACAATGATGATATATTTTTAGGTTGGAGACTTTCACTCGGGTTTGAACTGGAACCACATAGTTGTGTGTGTGAGTTTCAGGTGGTACTTGTTACTCTGTCTATTGACAAAAAAATATACATGTGTTGAATTATTTTTTTTCTTGCAAAACAACTGGTTTAAATAATCAATACTTTATGAAGATGTTGCTAAGTCCAGAAACAAAATGACAAAAAAATTCATTGCATAGTTATAAGTGGATCCTAAGGTGAGGGCTCTATTAAGTCCCTAACCAATGAACCAAATAAAAAACACCATTATATTTCATTAATGGTTTAGATTTATTGAAAATAAAAATGAGAACATCTACTTATTTATTAAAAAACAATAAAGCCTTTATAAAAAAAAAAATATGTATTATGTTTGTAAGACCTAGCTCAATTGACAATGCCAATATATTGTTATGGTGGACAATTTTACTTGGGTTTGAACTTGAACCACACAGTTGTGTGTGTGAGTTTTAGGTGCAACTTGCCACATCGTCTATAGACAGAAAAAATATACATGTGAGATTGTTTTTTTTTCTTCCAAAACAACTGGTTTAAATAATCAATATTTTACTGTAGCTGTCTATAAGTCCAGAAAGAAAATGATAAAAAAAAATGGAATGCATGATTATAGGTAAATTATAGTTAGAGATCAAATTGGTGAGATGGCGATAGTTTTGACTTTTTATTTCTCCAAAAGTCGTCATAGATGACTCGCTGAAAATCAAAATTGTGACAAAGTAGTGATTGACTCTAAGATGCTTCTCAACGTTAGTATAGTAGCTTCTTGGTGGGTAAATCCCTGTGTTTGTCTTGCAATGCTCACTTAGCGATTTCTCTTTTTGTTTAATCGGTTCAGCTTGTGGTACATGTGTATAACTTTTGTTGGTTACGACTTCATGCACACCTTGTGTTGGGATGATAACTATTTATGTTTTTTTCAATTTGGCGTCTTAAGAAAAAACATTAGTATAATAGTGGTGGTTATATTTTACCGAAAGGCACAAAGAGATATTACTTTGTGTAAATATTTTTGAGAGCTTGATGAAATATTTGGGTTTATTTTTGTTTGAAAGAAAATAAGTTCTTTTTGTTTGTAAGAAAAAAAAGAAGAAGTTAATTTGATTGTGTTTTGGAATGAATGAGTGAGTGATGAATGGGATTTAGCAATCAAGGTAAGAAAAATATCTGTCCATACAACATAACCTCGTAATGATAATTAGCGACGATAACAAATCATGATGAAATTGAATATAGATGATGTTCTCTTGAGTTTTGTAGTTGTAGCTGATCTATTTACTGATTTTCTTAGTATATTGTACTTGTGTTTTTGCCCATATTCAGATTTGACTGTTGTAGTCTTTGGTTTGTGTCATATTAAATATACAAAACCTTACTTGGTAAGATTATTGGAAAGAAATTTGAGTATCTTTAGAGTTTATTGCATCAATTATTGTGTTTTTTTAGGAAAAAAGCTTAAAGCATTTCATTAATTAAAATGTGTTCAGTACAATATGGTATTTCATACAATAATTGGAAACTAGCTGACAATGTGGCCTCCTTAGCTAAAACGTGGGCTACCTCATTTATTTGTCTCTGCACAAACTCCACCTTAGAGTTTTCATAAAGATTCCTAAAAAGAGATTGACAACTTTGAATAATATCTCCAAACTCAGTGCCGTCATGGTTTGTCGATAAGAAATTATCAACAACCTTCTTCGCATTCAACTCAAAGTCTATTGGGCCAAGATTAAGCTCATGAACCCGTTCTAAAGCCGAAAGTAAACCAAGTGCTTCTCCGATATGAACTCAACATAACGGACTAAACCATTCAGTTTTACATAAGACAAAAGCTCATGTGTCATCTCTTAAACACATACCTATTCCAGCCTTATTTAAGTGCCTGGAAAAAGATGCGTCAATATTGCATTTATATCGACCTCCAACTGGCTTCTTCTACTTTGAGTTATCAATAGTGTTTGGCATTCTTGAAGGTTTCTACTGAGAGGATTTAGCTGCTCTCCAATCTTGTAGCAGAATTCTTGCGCGTTCCAAAACAAACATATGCGCATCAGTCACCTCATTCCATATCTTATTATTCTGTTGCTTCCAAATACTCCAAAGAGTACAGCAGAACAGCGCTGCATCATCACCATTTAACAAATGCAGCAACCGGAAAATAATACTAGAACTATCATGTACTTGAGTTATCACATTATTAATGGCAGTAGATGACTCACACATGCTCCATATATTGCAACTGCTTGGGCATCGAACGAAAAGGTGAAGGCTGTCTTCTTCCATCAAATTACACAATGCACATACCTTTTCACAATTAACCCCTTTATCTCTAAGACGCACACGCGTGTGTAGAGTGTTTTGGCAAACAGGCCAAATGAAATTCTTAACCTTTGGCAAAATTTTAAGCTTCCAAATCAAATCCCAAGAACCTTGTGCCTTAAAATGATTAACATCAAATAATTCTTGCATACACATACGATATGCACTACGGACAGAATATTCACCATTGTTTTCCTTCGTCCAAACGAGCCTATCTTCATGAACTGAAGAGTATAGAGGCGTATTGACAATCTGATTCACAATATGTTGATCAAAAATTGAAAGTAAGAAAGGAACATTCCAAGCTTTTGCCCCCGGAAGAATACAATTAGAAAGTTTGAGATTATCAATAAGTGTTGGTACGTGATTTTGTAGAGTAATATGAACATTACCAGCAATCCAGTTATTGTTCCAAACCGGAATACATGACCCGTCACCTATTTTCCACCTACTTCCTGCCTTAAGGATGAACTTAGCGTTACAAATACTCCTCCAAACAAAACTTGGCTTATGCCCCAAAGTAGCTTCAAAGAAATTACTATTCGGGAAATATCTTGCTTTGAACATTCTTGATATAAGAGTATGAGGATTAGTCAAAATTCTCCATCCTTGCTTACCTAGCATAGCAAGATTAAAAGTCCCTAAGCTCTTGAATCCCATACCTCCATCTTTTTTGTGCATAGATAACCTATCCCATGACATCCAATGAATACCTTTACTTTGCGCTCCTGAGTGGCCCCACCAGAATGAATTCATCATCTTTTCAATCTCGTCACAAAGAGACGACGGTAACGTGAAAAGACTCATAAAATATGTGGGAATGGATTGTAGAACTGATTTGATTAAAACTTCATGCCCTGCTTTGGAAAGACACTTACTACTCCACGAGTTTATCTTCTTCCAAACCCTGTCTTTGATGAAACGAAAGGTTGCTTTCTTGCTTCTTCCTATCATGGATGGCAACCCGAGATACTTACCGGTGCCCAACACAACTTGGACTCCAAGAATATTTGCAATGTTATTATGCTCCGCAGTTGAGACATTTCGACTATAGAAGATTTTTGATTTAAATACATTAGTGTCAATTATATCCTTTTTAATGGTTTGAGATAGATTGAGATATTCAACTTATTTGATAAGTAAGATAATAGAATCATTGTATAAACCATACAAATATAATTTGGAAGACAGTTAAAAATATTTCTAAAATGCATATTACCCGTATTATTTGTTTTACGTTTTTTAAATTAAAAAACGTTATAATTTTTTTTAATAAAAGAAACATAATAAAATATAACTTTGACATGTTTAATTAACTAAATTTTTTTTACATATCTTTTAAAATAATAATCTATCTTTGAGGATTTTGGTTTGGTCCCTCTCTTGTATATACATTTTTCCTTTATTAATAATTTTCTTTTGAGATAGGTGACATATGATAGGGGTCTCTTTGAGGTGCCCATTTAGTTGGAATTTTGATGTTTGCTCTTGATGACTATCCTATCTCCTGACCCTATTAAAAAAATAAAAAATTTACATGTTTTGTTATATAAATTTACATGTTTTACCTCTATTTTAAATTGAACTATTTGAAATGTAATGATAATTTTTTTTACATGAATTTGTTTTCCTACATGAAACATTTTCTTCAAATTTTTTTTATATCAAACATTAATAAAAGTTTTAAAAAATTCAATAGTATATAGATATAATAGATATAGATTTGGGTGATGTCAATTAGAATTGATCTGATCTGATTCTAAATTAAAGTTTAAAACTTATAGTTTTTTATTCTAAATGTGAATTTTACACTCAAATTTCTTATTCAATTCATTTGACACAAATAAATACGGCCATCAACAACTTTATATTCAACTTCTTTCAAAAACTCATTTTTCATTCAAATGAATTTTGGTACCGTAGTACCAATAGTACAGTATATTCATAACCTAACATAGCAACTTAAATCACCACATGTATCCTTTCAAAATTAATTAAGGCATCTCATCAATTACAGTTTTATTGTCATTAAAATATTTTAAAATTTTCATTTATGAAATATGCTTTGAGGTAAAGAAGAATACGTGTGAATTAATATATCATTTCTACCATAAAAGATTTTCACCATAAAAGGCAGATACATTATAGTGTATTCAAGCAAAACAATTTTTTTTTTAAATATTAATGTGATTCAATCAACATTTAATGTTATTAAGAGAAAATATAAATTCCTAATTCAAAAATTTAGATCAACCAGTATTATTGTGCCAAATGAAACCAAGAAATTAGACTCAAGTTGTTAATGAACTCACCAAATTATGAATTGTTTGGATGAGACATTTTTCACCAGACTTACCTTACCTCCTGATAAAACTTCGAGTTATCGGGCTCATTCCATAAGAGTCAAATGGTGAAAACTAAAAGAGATTGAGCCAAACAAAAATTCAGAGCAACATAATAATGTGTTTATTTTGTTTTACTTGAATGTCGTGGATCTTTTTTTTTAAGGACGTTGTGCTTCTTTTGTTGGATTCTTTTAAAGAATTTATTTTATTGAAATCAAAGAATTTGTTATAAAATAATATAAAAGGACAAAATCAAAGATGAAGAAGGTGAAAGCTTTGTATATTATTCTCTTCAAATGTGTATCTTTAAATCAAAACATGAGTCCTATTTATAGGATACAAATAAGCAAGTGAATGATCACACGCAATCAAAGACCACTAGCAATTCATTCACTAATGAGGGTTATAAGAATTTGGAAGATCAAGAATGGACATCACCAACATTATTATTCATAACACTCCCCCTTGGATGTCCATCATGGATATGTCTCATTAAAACCTTACTAAGAAAAAACCTTGTAGGAAAAAAAATCGTAGTGAAGGAAAAAGTGTATAATATCCGATATATCTACCTCGTTAAAAACCTTACCAGAATATGAGAATATATGTATAGTGACACATCACTTAGTTAGAGTTGATGTGACACACATGTGGGATACAGCTGACAGTGCTGATGTGGCACTTAGTTGGTTACAGCTGTCAGTTAGTTAGAGGATACTGTTAGGATTGTTAGCAGTTCCAATCAGCTATATAAACCTAACTCAATGTAATGCATAATCATTCAATGAAATACACAAAAGAGATTGAATCATAATAATCACAGAACTATGATTTTCTACATGGTATCAATATCCTTCACGATCCAATGGGCGTGAAGCTTCCACTTTTCTTCGCACTGTTCTTCATTCCTCGCGCGTGTGATTCAAGCTTCAACAAGCTTCATCCATGGCGGTTCCGTCTCTTACCGGTGAATCTAAACCAGATTCGTCTGCCGTTTCAGCTTCTCTACCTTCTACAACCAAAGATTCGTCTCGATCGGGTCTTACGCACTTGCTCAAGATCAAATTGGATGAGAAGAATTACCTTCTCTGGCAACAACAAGTCAATGGTGTTATCACTGGGCACAATCTTCATCGTTTCATTCTGAATCTGAAAATTCCTCTTCAATTTGATTCTGATGAGGATCGCGCCACTAACAACCTTTCCGATGAGTATCGCAAGTGGCTCACTCAGGATCAGATGTTGTTTACATGGTTACTTTCTACTCTTTTTGATGGAATCTTGCCACGTGTTCTTGGATGCAAGCATGCGTTTCAGGTTTGGGACAAGATTCACAAATTTTTTCATTCTTTCATGAAAGTTAGGGCACGCCAATTAAGATCTGAGCTCAAGAATACCAAGAAATTGGCGCGCTCTGTTACTGAGTATCTTATGCGCATCAAAATCGTCAACTCCCTCACCGCCATCTGCGATGTCGTTTCAGATCAGGAACATATCGATGCAATTCTGGAGGGACTTTCCAGAAGAATTCAATGCTTTCGTGCTCATGATCTATAGTGGTCTCGATTCTCCCTCAATTGAGGATGTTGAAGGAATTCTCATGATGCAAGAGGCGCAATTTGAGAAGTTTCGTCAAGAATTGACCAATCCCAGTGTGTTTGCAAATCTTGTTCAAGCTGATCAGGTTCCCAATTCGTCTAACCCTCCAGCGCCTAATTCTGAGGTTGGTACTGAGTATTACAATGCTGGTAGAGGGCGCGGACGCGGCCGTGGATGTGGTCGTGGTAGGGGGAGAGGCATTATGCCTTCTAATCGCCTTCAATGTCAGATTTGTGCCAAATCAGGTCATGATGTTGTTCGATGTTGGTACAAGTATGACTTTTATGCTATCCCTAACCCACACCCTCAACAACATCCATCCTTTGGCTACTCCCAGAGAAACCAAACCTTTCACCCTCCTCCTCGACCCGTGGCTCATCTTGCTATGCAACCGTACATGCCATATACCTCTGATGCTGCATCTTCTTCCCACTACGAGGCACATGTACCCTGATTCTGGTGCGTCTCATCACCTCACTTTTAACCAACATAATCTTTCTCACAATATGCCTTACAATGGCCATGAGCAGGTGCTAATGGGCAACAGTTAAGGTGTGTCCATTGCGTCCTTAGGTCACTCTACTTTTTGTTCTCCCTCTAATCCTAATGTTCATTTGTCTCTTAAAGATTTACTGCATGTGCCTAACATTTCTAAAAACTTAGTCTCTGTTAGCAAATTTGCTCAAGACAATAATTTCATTTTTTAATTTCATCCTTACAATTGTTATGTTAAATCACAGGGCTCTAATCAAGTGCTTCTTGAGGGCTCTATGGGTGCTGATGGTTTGTACCAGTTCAAGCCTTTCAAGTTTCTTCCTTCTGTGCTACCTCAGTCCAATCTGTCTATTTCTAATTTTCTTTCTTCCTTTTCAAATAATTCTGCATCTTTGCAATGTAATATTAGCACATCTGTTTTTCCTACTGTCAATACCTTTCAGAAATGGCATAGGCTAGGGCATTCTCATGCACATGCTGTCAAAACTGTGTTTAAACACTGTAATATTCCATTTTCTAATAAAGATTCTATTGATTTTTGTTCTGTTTGTGCTATTGGTAAATCCCATAGATTACATGCTCCTAGTTCTGTTACTTCCTATGTGTCTCCTTTTGAAGTTATACATTGTGACCTTTGGGGCCCTTCTCCTTTTCCCTCTACATATAGGTATAATTACTACATTACCTTTGTAGATACGTTTACCAAGTACACCTGGATCTATTTTTTAAAGTCTAAATCAGATGCTTTAGCTGCTTTCAAGCAATTTTATGCCCTTGTACAAAACCAATTTCAGATCCCTATTAAAGCTGTTCAATCTGACTGGGGATGGGAGTTTAGACCTTTTACTGCCTTTCTTAACTCTATGGGTATAACTCATCGCCTTACTTGTCCCCACACTTCCCACCAAAATGGCACTGTTGAATGAAAACATAGACAAATTGTTGAAATGGGCTTAACTATCTTATCTCATGCCTCTCTTCCTCTCAAGCATTGGGATCATAGTTATACACAAGTTGTGTATCTCATTAATAAGCTTCTCTCCAGTGCCCTTCCTCAATACATATCTTCTCATCAGGCTCTTTTTCACACTATCCCTGACTACAGTCAAATTAAAACCTTTGTCTGTTCTTGCTTTCCGCATCTTAGACCCTACAATAGACACAAATTACAAGCTAGATCCAGCAAATGTGTGTACTTAGGTGTCTCCCCTTATCATAAAGGTCATAAATGTCTTTCTTCTAATGGTAGGATCTATATCTCAAAAGATGTGCTTTTTAATGAAATAGAGTTTCCCTACACAGCTTTATTTGTACAATTAGCACCTACTTCCACCCCTACACCTAGCTATCCTGCAACTGTACCTCTGTATACACCTCCCATCAACCCTACTACATCCATCTCTCCTACTCCCCCTATATCACCTACCTCCCCTCTGATTAATGTTACGCCTGTTAACTCTCCTTTACCGTATGTACCTTCAGAGTCACCTCCACCTGTTGATACCCCATTCACTGGCTCCACCTCTTCCCCGCAAAACCCTCCTTCTCCCATACCTCTTGTTATCTCTAACCACAACAATCACTCTATGATTACTAGGGGCAAAACTGGCAAACTTAAACCCAAGGTGTTTCTCTCTATCATGGAACCTAAATCTGTTACAAAGGCCTAATCTGACCCCAATTAGTTAAAAGTTATGCAGCTTGAGTACAAGGATCTCATTGATAATAATACATGGCAGCTTGTTCCTCTCCCTCCTCACAAACTTAGAGCCTGGTATGAGAGACTCACAACTGCACTCATTCAATTTGGGTTCTCTAAAAGCAAATGTGATCCTTCTCTCTTGATTTACTCCCACAATGGAGCCTGTCTATATGTGTTGATAAATGTAGATGATATTCTGATCACATGCAACTCCTCTGCCCTCATTTATGATTTGATTCAGAAACTTGATCACCAATTTTCCCTCAAGAATCTGGGACAACTTGATTACTTTTTAGGGATAGACGTTCACTATCTTCCTAACGGGGCTATTATGCTGAATCAAGCCAAGTACGTTCATGATCTTCTGTGTCAGGCTAATATGAATGAAGCTAAAGGCATTGGCTCTCCTATGGTCAGCAGCTGCAGATTAAGCAAGTATGGTACTGACACTTTTTCTGAACCCACTCTTTACAGGTCTATCATGGGAGGCCTGCAGTATGCCACTTTAACCAGACCTGATATTGCTTACAGTGTCAACAAGTGTTGGAACAAAATGTATGAATAACTCTCTTTTGAGTTTTGATGATAACAAAGTGTTAAAAAGAAAATTGGATATGCTAATACTTGATTCTAGTGTGCAGAACCATATACTTAAAGATTGGTATCTAACAATGGTTATGAAAGAACAAGTTAAGAACAAGAAGGAAAATATAGAAGCTTGTGTTGCAAGGCTGAAGAAAATCAGCGTCTGAAGAAGAGCTTCTAAAGACAGCGTCTGAAGAAGAGCTTCTGAAGGAAGCGTCTGAAGGCAGCGTCTAAAGACCTGCTTCTGAAGACGGCGTCTGAAGGCCAGCTTCTGAAGACAACGTCTGATGAACAGTGCGTCTGAAGACCAGGTTCTGAAGAAGTGCTTCTAATGAACAGTGTCTGATACCAACTTCTGAAGAACTGGTTCTGAAGAGAAGCTTCTGAAGTCTGAATCATAGCAGTCAACAATTGCAACTGTGAACAGTGAAGTACTGTACGGTCAGAACAACTTTTTGCAATAGTTGTCTCCTTGTATGAAACATTCTCCATGTTTTAAGGAAACAATTCAAATCTGCCATGCTCTGTTTTCTGTGTTGCGCACACAATGTCAGAACAGAAGGAATTAATGTTGGCTGAAGCTTCTAATTGCAATGGCTCTAATTGCTGACATGGCATCTTCACAACAACTCTTTATTCCTCTATAAAGGATTGAAGAATTGAAGAAGAAGACAAAAAGGTTCTGTTACTCTGTTTTCTGGAAAACGTAACTGCCAAATTAGAAAGAGTCTTAATCTGTATTGTATTTTGTGAACACCACTGATAGTATATCAAGTGTTCAACTCAAACATATTCTTTGTAATTCTGTTTGATTAAAAGCATCTTGCCTGCGTGCTTGAGCAACTAGAAGTCTCATACTTTGTGTTTGAGCAAGAAAGTCTTAGACTGTGTGTCTAAGCAAGGAAGCCTCATACTTTGTGTTTGAGCAAGGAAGTCTTAGACTGTGTATCTGAGCATGGAAGTCTCTTACTTTGTGTTTGAGCAAGGAAGTCTCTTATTTTGTGTTAGAGCATAGGAAGTCTCTTGCTTTGTGCTTGAGCAATTGTAATCTTTGTGATTATAGTGGAAAATCTCTTGTTAGTAACAAGGGGAATGGACTACTTCCGGATTGTGGAAGGAACCAGGATAAACTACTGTGTCTTTCTCTCTCTCTCTCTCATTTACCTTATACCCGCTGCTAAACAACTCTGAAAATAGTTTCAGAATCTGATCAACATCTGATTCTGAACTAAACATAGTTTTTGAGAAAGAAAAGAAAAAGCCAACACAATTCAACCCCCCTTCTTGTGTTTTTCTCACCTTCAGTTGGTATCAGAGCCTCAGTTCTGATATTCAATCACTTAACAGTGAGTCAGTATAGATCCTGAGAAAAACATGTCTTCTGGTGGCTCTGGTGAATCTACATCCAGAAGTGGTGGTGGTTGAAATTCTGGCCAGGCAATGATAAGAGACAAACAGAGTTATCAGGTTCTGAACCTAACACGCAGGGCACAATAGTTTGCAAAACAGAGCACAAACACAAACACACATAGGCAGCAAATTAAAGTGCAGGAAAGTAAAAGGCACACAAGGTTTGTTAACCCAGTTCGGAGTAAACACCTCCTACTCTGGGGGATACCAATCCAGGAAGGAAATCCACTATTGGATTTAATCCTTAAGACTCAGACACTGACTCCCAGTTCTTATCCCAAGCAATTAACCTCCACCTAGTAAGACTTCTACCCAACTCTGAGTAATAGAAACCACTATCTTCCTATTCAAGTAACTAAACCCAATTACTGAAACCCTTAAACAAAAACACTCTGTTTTTCAGAAAACTTCAAAAACACAAAGACTTCATTCGTACCTAAAGGCTTAGGATGAATTACAACTCTATAAAACTCTAAACCAACTCAAAACATCTGAGTGGTGCACAAAATAAAGCTAACAGCTTAAAACTAACACAGACTCAATTTTTCTAAATTAAAACTCTCTAAATCGTAAGTCTTGAATAGCAGCAGCCCTCCTCTATTTATAGCCTTCAGTCTTGCAGCATAAATAACAAACTAATCTTCTGATTTGATTTGTTACTGAAATAAGATTGGTCCAATAATGTAACAAATAAAACTGCATCCAATCTTTGAAAGATTTAAAACAGAAAATACGAAGATCATGAAACTGAACCAAATCTTCAATGAAATCTTCTCCAAATTAATCAACATTCTAGAAGCCATATGCGTGGATAAATCTTCAATAAATCTTGCAAAGATTCGCGTAGAAATAACTTGAAAATAACCAGCTTCTGATGAAGTCAACAGAAGTCAACGCGGGCATCAGAACCTAAACCAACTTCTGAAGAAGTCAACAGAAGTCAACGCGGGCATCAGAACCTGAACCAACTTCTGATGGAATTTCCAGCTTCTGAACAGCTTCAAATGGAAAAACTTGCAACTGAAGAAATGTTCTAATCATGGAGAAGCTACTATCCAATACTTTGGTTTTGCCAAAATATGCAGCCAACACCAAAAGACTCAACAATCTCCCCCTTTGGCAAATTTTTGGCTAAAACCATCCAAGTTCTTCAATTTCCCTTATAAACAACTCAGCAATGAAGAACTCCACAATTATATATCATAGCATAAACATAAGCAGCGGACACAGCGAACAACTCCTGATCATCACAACCAAGGTATCAGAGCTACTGATCAACTCCTGATCATCACAACACTCCCCCTGCAACTCAGCTTCTCATACAAACTCCCCCTTACTACTGAACATCAGAGATAGATGGTATCAGAGCACAAACCAAAGCACAATTGTTCTTCAGAACCACACTTCAGGAAGCACAATTGTTCTTCAGAACCACACTTCAGGACCACATCATCACTCAGGTATATAACAAGCTTGTACTCCCCCTGAGACACATATACCCCCTTGATCACATCTGAACATATAATGCTTGGTATCAGATCAAAACTAGTCACCTTCTGAATTAATGACACAGTTTCTGAATAATACTGACAGCTGAACATCTGAAATGCAGCAATACATCTTCTAATTCTTGGTATCAGAGCCAACAAAGTCAACACATTGCATAAGATTTTCTCCCCCTTTTTAGCCACAAAATTCTGACAAATCATAGTCTTTAGATAGGGATTAAAATCAGAACAGGTAACACAGATCTTGGAAAACATATCAGACTCAGACTCTGGTTCAGGATCACACTCAGCATAAGCATAACTGGCAGGTACTCTATCTTCCTCACATCCAGTTTGCAGTGATTGCTATAAGTCTTCATGTAAACACACACCTAACTTGCTCCTTAAGTTTTCAAACTGTTTAGCATCCAAGGCCTTTGTGAAAATGTCAGCAACTTGTTCTTTAGTAGCTACATGTTCCAGCTGAATGACTTTATCCTCCACAAGGTTTCTGATAAAATGATGTCTGATGTTTATGTGTTTGGTTCTACTGTGCTGAATTGGATTCTTAGAGATGTTGATGGCACTCAAATTGTCACAAAACAATGTCATAGTTCCTTGTTCAATGTTGTACTCCTCCAGCATCTTCTTCATCCACACCAATTGTGAGCAACTACTTCCAGCAGCAATATACTCAGCCTCAGCAGTTGACAATGACACACAGTTTTGTTTCTTGCTGAACCATGAAATCAAGTTATTTCCTAAGAAGAAACAACCTCCTGAAGTGCTCTTTCTGTCATCAGCACTTCCAGCCCAGTCAGCATCACAAAATCCCATCAATTCAGAACTTGAACTATGTGAATACATGATTCCATAGTTACTAGTGCTATTCACATACTTCAGGATCCTCTTCACCTGAGTCAGATGACTCATCTTAGGATCAGCTTGATATCTTGCACATACTCCAACAGCATAAGTGATATCAGGTCTGCTTGCAGTTAAATACAATAAGCTCCCTATCATGCTTCTGTACTGACTTTGATCTATTGAAACTCCTTGTTCATCTTTGGTTAGCTTCAGATGAGTAGCAGCTGGTGTCTTCTTATGAGCAGCAGATTCCATTCCAAACTTCTTCACTATGTTCTTGGCATATTTACTCTGTGAAATGAAGATTGTATCTTCCATTTGCTTGACTTGTAGTCCAAGAAAGTAAGTCAGTTCACCAACTAAGCTCATTTCAAATTCTGACTGCATCTGCTGAACAAACAATTTGACCATCTTCTGAGACATCCCTCCAAACACTATATCATCCACATAAATCTGAGCAATCATCAGACTCCCACTTTCATCTTTCACAAACAAAGTCTTATCAGAACCTCCTTTTCTGTAACCTTGAGCCACAAGAAATTGAGTCAGCCTGTCATACCATGCTCTTGGTGCTTGTTTCAATCCATACAAGGCCTTCTTCAACTTGTACACGTGTTCTGGAAACCTAGGATCCACAAAACCCTTAGGTTGTTCAACATACACTTCTTCTTGCAGATAACCATTCAGAAATGCACTCTTCACATCCATCTGGAATAATTTGAATTTGAGAATGCAGGATACTCCCTACAGTAGTCTTATGGACTCTAGTTTGGCCACAGGTGCAAAGGTCTCATCAAAATCAAGTCCCTCAACTTGAGTATAACCCTAAGCAACGAACCTTGCCTTGTTTCTGACAACAGTACCATTTTCATCTGTTTTATTCTTGAATATCCACTTAGTGCCAATCACATTCAGCCCTTCAGGTCTTGGAACCAGATCCCACACTTCACTCCTTTTGAATTGATTCAACTCATCTTGCATTGCTTCAATCCAAAATTCATCAGTTAGGGCTTCTTTCACATTTTTAGGCTCAACCTTTGACACAAAACATGAATCAGTAGCAGCAGCATCTGATCTCCTAGTTCTGACACCTTGATCCAAACTCCTAATGATTAGCTCCTTAGGATGATCCTTCTGAACTCTAATTGATGGCCCTTTATTGGTAGGATCATGTTCTGGATGAACTTCTGCATCTTCAGACTCTGAATGCTTTTCTGCTTCTGAGGTTTGTTCTTCTGATACTTCAGACTCTGGAACAACTTCAGGTTCATTCTTTTCATTCTCAGCAGACAGATCATCAATCACAACATTTATGGACTCCATCACAATCTTGGTTCTGGAATTAAACACCCTGTAAGCTCTGTTGTTCACTGAATAACCCAGGAATATGCCCTCATCAGACTTAGGATCCAGTTTTCTTCTATTCTCTCTGTCAGCCAAGATATAGCATCTGCTCCCAAAAACATGGAAATATTTCACAGTTGGCTTCCTCCCTTTCCACAATTCATACAGAGTAGATGTTGTTCCCTTTTTCAAAGTGACTTTATTGTGTATGTAACATGCAGTGTTCATAGCTTCAACCCAAAACATATATGGCAGCTTCTTAGCATGCAGCATAACCCTTGCACATTCTGCTAATGTCCTATTCTTCCTCTCAACTACACCATTTTGCTGAGGTGTGATAGGTGCAGAAAACTCATGTTTTATGCCTTCAGAAGCACAGAATTCTGAGAAGCTCTTGTTTTCAAATTCTTTGCCATGGTCACTTCTGATTCTGACAATACCACTGTCCTTCTCTCTTTGTAACTGAATGCACATCTCTTTGAAAACTTCAAAAGTGTCAGACTTTTCTCTAACAAAGCTGACCCATGTGTATCTTGAGTAGTCATCTACCATTACAAAAGCATATCTCTTTCCTCCAATACTTTCTACTTGCATAGGCCCCATTAAATCCATATGAACAAGTTCTAGTACTTTGGTAGTTACCTGGTGAACTAATCTGGGATGAGACTTTCTTGTTTGTTTACCAATCTGACAATCACCACAAACACTGTCCTCATTGATCTTCAGATTAGGCACACCTCTGATAGCTTCAGTACTTAGGATTTTTTTCATGCCTTTCAGATGCAGATGTCCCAGCTTCTGGTGCCAGAGTTTGACTTCCTCTTCTGAGCTCATAAGACAAGAAGTCAGACTTCTTTTAACAGTTGTCTTTGGATCTGCACCCTCTCATCTGAACTTTCCCTTCTTGATCAGCAACAATACACTCTTGCTTGTTGAAATTAACCTTCAATTCTTGATCACAAAGTTGGCTAATACTGATCAGATTAGAAGTTAATCCTTCCACTAGTAGCACATCATTCAGTCTGGGCAAACCTTCTCTGATTAAATCACCAATACCCAGAATCTGACCTTTTACACCATCTCCAAATGTCACATAACTTCTGGAGTATGATCTGATATTGCTCAGCAGCTTCTTCACACCAGTCATGTGCCTTGAACACCCACTATCAAAATACCAATCTTCTTTTGAAGTGGCTCTCAAAGAAGTATGAGCAATCAGGCCTACATTCTGAAACTTGGGCTTCCACACCTTCTGAACATTGTGTCTGATAGTAGCTGGTTCCACTTTTCTATACTGAAAATGTTCAGGATAGCCATAAAGTTTGAAGCAGAATGGTTTGATATGCCCTTTCTTTCCACAATGATGACAGATCCATGGATGATTTCTCCTTCTTCTGTTTCTGGAAAAAATCTGGGGTTGCTTCTGAGGTAGCATCTGAACATGCTTCTGACCTTGCATCTGAACATACTCCTGACCTTGCATGTGAAGTCTCTTCTGAGCTTGCATCTGAGCTGGCATCTGGGCTTGTTTCTGAGGTCTCCTCTTTGATGTTCCAACCATAGAATCATGAGTTTGAGTAGCAGGAACAAAACTCATCTGTTTAGGAATCTGAGTCTGATCAACAAAACCTAAACCAGTTTTTCCTTGTTGCTGATTCCCCAAAATGTCCTCCAACTTATCAGTACCAGAGTTCAACATCTTCACTTGCTTCTTCATCTGATCAAGTTGGGAGTTCAGTTGGTTCACTTCTTCTTTTAAATCTGAATTCTGCACTAACAGTTCACCTTTTTCAGCCTCCAGTTGAAGAATAGTCTCCTTCTGATCCAAAACTTGTTTGCAAACCTCAGCATTTCTGGTATACAGCTTCTTGTAGTTATCAGCTAGTTCATCATATGAGGTTTTAGCAGCTTCAGACACATATGAAGCTTCAGACTCTGAGTCAGACTCTGAAAAAGTCTCAGACTCTAAAGCAGGTTCCTTCTTCAAGATAGCTCCTGACCTCACTACCAGACCAGTATCACACATATCAGATTCACTAACATCATCTTCTTCAGAACCATCATCAAACCATGCAACAGCTAGGCTCTTCTTCTGTTTCTTCAGAAAAGTAGGACATTCAGATTTGATATGCCCATAGCCCTCACACTCATAGCACTGCACACCTTTGGCTTGGTTACTTTTCTCCTCAGACTTGGTCTTTTTCTCATCAGTTTGTTGCTTCTTGTTATTGAATCTGAAATTCTGACCTTTGGCTTTGGCTTTTCTGTTAACATTCTTCAGAATCTTGTTGAATTGTTTTCCCAGCAACACCAGAGCTTCTGATAAGTCATCCTCTTCAAACTCTTGTTGATCATCAGCTTCAGAGTTCACACTAAAGGCTACACCTTTTCCTTTTTTCTCAGTCTGTTTACAAAAGGCAGTTTCAAAGTTGAGCAATGACCCAATCAGTTCTTCAAGCTTCATGGCAGAAATATCATGAGCCTCCTCAATTGCAGTGACCTTCATGTCAAATCTTCTGGGTAGGGACCTGAGGATTTTTCTCACCAACTTCTCATCAGACATCTTCTCCCCAAGTGAATCAAAAGAATTTGCCATGTCCAGCACATTCATGTAAAAATCCTGAATGGATTCATCCTCCTTCATCTTCAGGTTCTCAAATTTGGTGGTCAGCAGCTGCAATCTGGACATCTTCACTTTAGAGGTTCCTTCATGAGTTGTCTTCAATATTTCCCAGGCCTCCTTAGCAACAGTACACTGTTTGATAAGTCTGAACATGTTCTGGTCCACACCATTAAAGATTGCATTCAAAGCTTTTGAATTTCCCAGAGACAAGTCATCTTCAGCTTTGGTCCACTCCTCTTCAGGCTTCAGTACTCCAGTTTTGTTACCATCTTTGTCCAAAACCTCAGGATGATCCCAGCCTTTAATCACAGCTTTCCAAGTCCTGCTGTCAATAGATTTTAAGAAGGCACACATTCTAGACTTCCAATACTCATAGTTTGTGCCATCTAGTAGAGGTGGTCTATTGACATAGCCTCCTTCTCTATCCATGCTTTCCAGATATTAACTCCTCTGGATCTCACCCAATTTACAGGCAGGGTGCCTGCTCTGATGCCAATTGAAATTCTGGCCAGGCAATGATAAGAGACAAACAGAGTTATCAGGTTCTGAACCTAACACGCAGGGCACAATAGTTTGCAAAACAGAGCACAAACACAAACACACACAGGCAGCAAATTAAAGTGCAGGAAAGTAAAAGGCACACAAGGTTTGTTAACCCAGTTCGGAGTAAACACCTCCTACTCTGGGGGATACCAATCCAGGAAGGAAATCCACTATTGGATTTAATCCTTAAGACTCAGACACTGACTCCCAGTTCTTATCCCAAGCAATTAACCTCCACCTAGTAAGACTTCTACCCAACTCTGAGTAATAGAAACCACTATCTTCCTATTCAAGTAACTAAACCCAGTTACTGAAACCCTTAAACAAAAACACTCTGTTTTTCAGAAAACTTCAAAAACACAAAGACTTCATTCGTACCTAAAGGCTTAGAATGAATTACAACTCTATAAAACTCTAAACCAACTCAAAACATCTGAGTGGTGCACAAAATAAAGCTAACAGCTTAAAACTAACACAGACTCAATTTTTCTAAATTAAAACTCTCTAAATCGTAAGTCTTGAATAGCAGCAGCCCTCCTCTATTTATAGCCTTCAGTCTTGCAGCATAAATAACAAACTAATCTTCTGATTTGATTTGTTACTGAAATAAGATTGGTCCAATAATGTAACAAATAAAACTGCATCCAATCTTTGAAAGATTTAAAACAGAAAATACGAAGATCATGAAACTGAACCAAATCTTCAATGAAATCTTCTCCAAATTAATCAACATTCTAGAAGCCATATGCGTGGATAAATCTTCAATAAATCTTGCAAAGATTCGCGTAGAAATAACTTGAAAATAACTAGCTTCTGATGAAGTCAACAGAAGTCAACGCGGGCATCAGAACCTGAACCAACTTCTGAAGAAGTCAACAGAAGTCAACGCGGGCATCAGAACATGAACCAACTTCTGATGGAATTTCCAGCTTCTGAACAGCTTCAAATGGAAAAACTTGCAACTGAAGAAATGTTCTAATCATGGAGAAGCTACTATCCAGTACTTTGGTTTTGCCAAAATATGCAGCCAACACCAAAAGACTCAACAGTGGTGACTATGATACAGATAAAAGTCAATCTCACTCACACCATAAACCTCTTATGTTTACTAGTGATCCTGAGAAATTTTTCTGGTGGAAAAGCAAGATGTACAATCACATCATTGGAATTGATGACTCCTTATGGGATATCATAGAAGATGGAATATCTATTCCAGTAGATGAAGAAGGAGTTGCTGTTAATAGAAGAAGCCTCACTGATGCTGAAAGAAAGATCTACAGAAAGCATCACAATGTAAGAGGTATCATTGTGGATTCTCTACCTCACAATGAGTACTTGAAGCTGAGTGATAAATCAATAGCAAAAGCCATTTTCACCTCTCTCTGCTCTAACTATGAAGGAAACAAGAAGGTTAGAGAAGTAAAAGCAAATCTTCTGGTTCAACAGTATGAGCTGGTCAGAATGAAGGAGGATGAAAATATTGAGACTATGTTCTCAAGATTTCAGACTCTGGTTTCTGGACTTCAGATTCTGAAGAAAAGCTACACTACTACTGATCATGTGAACAAGAATCTCAGAAGTCTGCCATCTAAATGGAGACCTAAAGTGACTGCTATTGAGGAAGCTAAAGATCTAAATACTCTAAGTATTGAAGATCTTATAAGCTCTCTCAAAGTGCATGAACTGGGACTCAATGAAGATGAATATATTAGACAGTCTAAATATGTAGCACTTAAATCTAAAGGAAAGTCTTCAAAAGCCCTAAAAGCTTCAGAATCTGATGAAGAATCTCCTGAGGGATGTTCTGAAGAAGATTCAGAAGCTGAGGAACTAGAAATGCTTTCCAAAAGAATTCAGTGCTTAATGAAGAGACAAAAGAAATCTTCTAACAAGAGCAGTAACTTCAAAGAATCTGGTTCCAAGAAGGAAGAACAGAAGGGCTGCTTAAACTGCAAGAAAACTGGTCATTTCATATTTGAATGTCCTGAGCTTCAAAAGGACAAATCAAAGGAGAAATCCAGAAAGACCAACTTAAAGTCAGACAGATTCAAGAAAAGTCTTATGACTACATGGGATGAGCTTGACAATGAATCTGAGTCTGAGAATGAAGATGAAGAAGAAGCAAATATAGCTCTGATAGCTACAACATCTTTTGATGAAGAATCAGGTTCAGACTCTGAAGATGAGGTATATTCTGAACTCACTCGTTCTGAACTTATTGATACAGTTAAGGATTTTATGAACCACCTCAGAAGCAAGTTAAATCAATTTAAATCTTTGAAAAAGAAAAATAACTTGCTGGCTGATGAATCTTCAACTTCAAAATCATATCAATGAGATTGATGAAGAAGTTAAAGAACTCAGAGAAATGGTTCATAAGAAACCTGATGAAGTTCCTAGTGAACATGAAATTGCTCTTCAGGATTTTATCTTAACTAGAATCAACAGAAGTAAGATTGCTTCTATGATTTACAATATTAACAGAAACAGAGGAGAATGAATTGGTTTCAAGAATGATCCATTCAATCATTCAACAAAAACAATTCTACCATTTTCTGGAGATATTGTGAAAGGCACTAAAGTGTATTTTGTACCTGCATCTGAGATTTCTGAGAAACAGAATTTACCAGAAACAGAGACTGCTGACTCTGAAGTTCTGAACTGCTCAGACTCCAAAACTTCTGAACCTAAAGGAAAGATGAAGGCAGAATTTAGAATTTTGCCAAAGTCTAAACCAATAGGTTCTAAGTCTAAGACTATGAGGAAAACAGACTTTAAATCTGAAAAGGTTCAAAGTCTGAAGAGTTCAGAACCTAAGACAAGCAAGTCTCAAACTCTGAAAAATTCAGACTCAAATTTTCAAAAGGCTTTGTTTATGAAACCTTCAAGGAATAATAAACCAATTTATACAAAAACTTTTAAAACTCAGAATGTCAGACAAAGGATACAAAAGAAAGCCAATCTGTCATCTGATTCTTATTGTATTAAGAAAGGTAAGAAAGGTTGCTTTGTGTCAGGAGCAGACAAAACTGAAGTTCTTAACAAATCAGAACCTACTACTTCTGAATCCAAGATTCTGAACAAATCAGAATCAAAGACTCTTTCTTAAGTCCAAAATTCTGAAGAAAACAGAACCAAAGCTTTCAAAGGTTCAGACTCTAAAAAGCTCAGAACCAAAGACCTTCAAGTCTAAGGTTCTGAAGAAATCTGAGTCAAGACCGTTGAAAGCTCAGGTTCTGAAGAACTCAGTGTCTGATACTAAGACTTATTCAAGATTATAGGATTCATATCCAAGGTATCTGAACAAGTCTGAGTATTATAACTCCAGACATAAGGTGCAACAAAAGACTAAAACTTTCAGAACTAACCCAAGAGGACCCATATGGGTACCTAGGTTTGAAATTATTTCTGTTGCAGATATGATTAAGAACCAAACAAAAGGGGAAGTCATGGTGCCTGGGCAATGGCTGTTGGCATTACATGACAGAAGGAAAGTCTATGTTCCAAACCCTGACCATGAAAGAGGGAGGAACAGTGGAATCTGGAGGAAACCACAAAGACTAGATCATTGGTACTGAGCTATTGAGAGCTCTGCAGAATCTGACACTTCTCCCGAATCCAATCAAGAACATTGTTGGAACAAAAATGGGTATTCAGAAACAACCTGAATGAACAAGGAGAGGTAGATTAGAAGCTCAACAGAGGTATGTTTTGTTCTCTGTTATACTTAACAACTTCTACACCAATGTGAAAGACTATCAGATTCATGAAAACAGTATACCCATCTCTGTGATATTACTGCTGCAATCTGTTTGTCTAAAAATCAAATTCTACATTCAGAGCAAAGCATTTTGAATTTAAACATCATTTTATTAGAGATTATGTTCAAAAGATAGATTTAATTTTATTAAAAAGAATCTGAACAAAGATTTTATCTTTGGAAAAATTTCTTGACTCTGAATAGAAACTGAGAATCTAAAGTTCGTCAAAAGCTAAGACTTAACAGACACTCACTTTGAGAGTCTGAAGAAAGTTTAGCTTCTGAAAACATCAGAGACTGAGTTTCAAAATTTGAATTTTTGACTTCTGATAAAACTCATTATAAGTGGACACTTTACAAGTGGCCCACTAATGAGAGTGAATCTGTACAGTTGTCTAACACATGGTCAGAAACTGATACGTTATAACTGCTGGGCTGTGATGAATTAAGCCTTGAAAGCTGTACTTTGCACCCTCCTAAAGTCATCAATGTGCAGTGTGTTGAAATGTTTTTCTGTTTCTGAAAAGTTTTAACAAACACACTCAAAACACAGTTTTCAGTTTTCATCTTATGTGTTCAGTTTTTCAGACCCAGTATACTAAAAATAATTTCGGTTGAAATTGTATCACGTTATAGTATGTATAATGTATACCACACCCCAAGATTATTTACCACAACTTGAAAATTAGCTGGACCATTTAGCAAGAAGGATGTACAAAACCAAATAAATCTGTGTTTGGACCAGTTTATTTTGTGTTGAACACTCTCTTTAACACTATCTCTTTTATTAGATGAAATCATTGCATATGTCTCTATATTATGTGGGTTTCATTTCCAAAGAGTAGACTCACATTGATTTAAACCAATAAGAACATCATCAATGGTAGATCTTATCTCCATAAGACTTGGTACGTATAGGTACCGCCATTGAGGATAAATTTTTTTTTGGATACCTAATGGGTTGTAGGTCTCAACCAAGGCCTCCCTCTAAATGTGGGTCCCACATATCTTTAATATTAAAAAATTGAAAAGTAATGATATAGAGTTATTGAAATGCATTGGAACAAGGCTTATTAAAAGAAGAATGAGAAAATATGTGCTTGAAGAAAATGTGATATCCAAAAATAATATCAGCAACAAAATTTTCATACCCAAACTTTTTTTGACGACTTCTGACGTAAGAATTCCGTTCAAGTTTCAACGCTGACAATTTCCTTTAGTTGTTTCATATACAATGACTTTTAATTAGAGTCAAGGGCAGTCTCTTAGATATACTAGGATATATTTGTCAACATATGTGTTTTTACCCAATCACTAATACGTTGCGATCTCAAGGGTTACTTCAAGAGAAGTGTTGAAAATATTGATAAACGATAAAATGGTGAATATATTAATGTAACGTCAAATGTGGTTTATATATAAGTATTTCATAATTTATAAGAACTAATGTTGTATTTATGAATTTCATGAACGTTATTATTCATTTGACATCATTTCACATCTTTATCTATGTGAAACTATTTTTATCAACTTACTCATTTGACTTCAATTTTTTTTCCGTTCAAAACATTATCAACGTATATTATAGTTGGTAGGACCCGTGCATCGCACGGGTAAGTGATCTAGTATAAAATAAGTCATACTTGAAACACAATATAAATAAAAAAAATTATATCTATGAGATCGTCAGTGAAGTTGGAAGAACTAAGGGATGGTGGAGCCTTGCCCTTGGTGGTGGTGCTAAACTGCAAATGAAGATCAAAGGAGATAGAGAGCGAGGGATGAACATCAACGAAATAGGAATTTAGTTCTTCTCCAATGCAACTACCTAATTTTAGTTGCATAATTCTTTTTGGGCCCTAAACGGTCACATGAGATATAAGATATCTCATTAGTTTTTTTTTTTGGTCAAATAGCCTAGTGGCTAGAGCTCACACATTTTAAATGTGGAGAAGTGGTGTGTCCGGGGTTTGAACCCCGGCCCCTGCATATAATATGCAATATCCCTACCAACTGAGCTAAGCTCACGGGGATAATATCTCATTAGTTTTTAGTCCAATGGTAGTTGCTCAGTTTTGTTTTAATTAGACCTAGATGAGAGGTAAGCAATCACAATCGATATTGATTGAGAGGTGCCTCAAATACACATTGAATAGAGTACAAAGGGTATTATTGAATAGAGTTTAAAACTTATTGAGGTTTTAAAACTTTTTTTTTTGTACAAAGGGTACCTATTGAGGTTTTAAAACTTTTTTTTTTATAAGCAAGAGGTGTATTATTGAATAGAGTACAAAGGGTACTCTAACCCATTACAATTAATACAAAGATGATAGGGGGGAGTTAACCACATTACATAATAAGTTATAATTATTGACTACATAGGCATTCTAAATGATTATCTAACCAATTTGAGAATACAAAAGTAGATGCCATATCCCTCTTGCTAATTAGCCAGCTCCATGACAGAGCTTGAATCTTAGCCTTTAGACTTGTGAAATTTGCCATGGCCCCTTTGAAAATTATTGCATTCCTCAACAGCCAAATGTTCCAGACTGTAGCTAGCCAAATCAAGAAGCGAGTTTTCCGGATTGCCTTTCCCTTCAGCTGTTGTCCATGCTGTAGAAAGTGTTTTGTGCCAACAACGTCTTCATGATTAATGATTCTCATCCATTCATGTATCTCTTTCCACAAATCAGCAGAATGCCCACAAGAAAAGAATAAATGAGAGCTTGATTCTACATGTTCTGAGCAGAATACGCAAGTAGCGCTTTGTGAATCATCAAGAATTCCTCGATGCATAAGTGCCGATTTGGTTGGGAGTCTGTCCAAGAAAAGTCTCCACCCGAACACGTTGATCTTTGATGGGGCACCACTCTTCCACAGTTTGTTAATCGCTTTCTTTGGCTTACTTCTAGTGAAGAAGAAGACGTAGACTTCTGCAGAATTTCGTAGCATGTTTCGACTGAGAAACCTGTGATTCTGTTTGGAATCCAACTCCACGAATCTGCCAACTCCTTCGATGGTGTTATTCCTTGTAACACTACTTTCAAATCTGTTAATTCCTGCACAACTGTTATATCATTGTTGACAGCCCAGCTCAAATTCCACCTCCATGATGTGTTTTGCCAAATTCCATTGTCTGCAACCGTTGAAAATTCTACAGGTCTAATTTTCAAACTTTAACTTTTGTGAGAAAATTTGAAACTTTAACATCATTGTGTGGTGCGATGCTACCCCGACGGCAATATTGCAGCTGCAATTGCAGAGACAGACTGCAATTTAAAATCATGCTCTATAAAGCATCCATAACTTACAATCCTCATTATCAACAATGAAATACGTTTCCATCTAAAAAAATATCAATAACTATTAATTATAGATTTTAGAACAAAATTTATATGCATTTCACATGTGGTTCTTCATACAAAATACTCCTAACTATTTTTCAAATCCACAATTTTTTCGAAATTTGTTATAACCACAAAAAGTAAGAAAATACACATAAATTTTGTTCTAAATTTTCACATATTTTCTCTCCAATTTTTTTCTTGCACAAAATCTTTGCTGGTTTAACTACAAAAAAAAAAGAATGAAACTAGTAATCACAATTAGGAATTGATCATAGCTCATTATATGTGTTGGCTCTCTATATTTACATTACATGTAACACTTTTTTGTTGAGTTGTTCTTTCTTGAGGCTAAAATAATGCCAAAAACTCAATGTTGTAACTTGTACACAACACTAGTAACCTAGTACTAATCTCAACCATCCTTTCACTACCCCACTTCTCCATTTCCTTCATTCTCAACCGTTGATCTTCCCACATGCTCATCCACATTCCCACCGCCGCAAACGGCAATAACACACCTGCAAATAGGGCATGTCACGTGTGCAGAAAGCCACGTCTCAATACACTCAGCATGAAACACGTGCTTACAATATGGAATCATCTTCACCTCCTCACAATCTTCAAACTCCTCCAAACATATCACACAGTCCGGTTGCTTGACATCTTCCTTATACTCACACACCGGCAGAGACTTCACCGCGGCAGAATCCAAACTCCGCCGCGGTGAATATCTACGTCGGCGTCGGAAGGAGAGTTCACGAAATGATAAGAGGATGAAGGCAAGGAAGAAAAGGGTGGAGAAGAGGAGGAGGAAGATGTAGGCTATGTTGGAAGAGAATATTGGATGAGATGGTAATTGTAATTGTAGAGGGGGTGCAAATGTTTTTGATGGGGGTGTGATTGAAATGGACGGTGAAGATGCGTTTGGTAGGATTTGAGGAAAAGGTGATATGGATGTTGAGATTGGAACATCCTCGTTGAGTAGGAGCAACCTGCGGTTGTAGATTTCCATGTTATTTTTTTTGTTTGGACCAGATAAACTAGAAAGAGGGATTTTTTTCTATGAAGGATGATTCATATATTATTTTGTAACAATGAGAATAAGGATAAGATTTTGGAGATAATTAAATTAAGAAGAAGAAGAAGAAATAGGTACGGTGATTTGAGGTGTGTGGGGCACCTTTTATTAATCGGTGAGTGAGTAGGAGTGGACTCTGGAGTTTACAGGAATGTTATGGTGGTGCAGGTGGTTTTTCTAAGGGAAATGGATAGACTTGTTGGAAAGAGTATGCATTTATGAATGAATATTACTACCAATAAATTCACTTTCCAATACACTCGATTAACACGAGTTTCACTAAATATTTATGAGACAAGACCTATTTCCGACAAATAGTGAGACTCTTTAACTATTTGATTTAGGATTTGATCTTTATTCGATGCGTATGAAAAAACATTTATCAAGATAGGTCAACTCCCTTAAATGAATCTCTTTAATAAAAAAGTGTACGAAATTAATATTTACTAATAAAGTTTTTGTTGTGAAATCTAACACATGAAATGCGTTTTCAGTTTTCAATTGAATTTTGTAGTACATCCGATGAGTTGGAATTGCACATCGAACCCCTAATGATTTAATCAAAGATTCAAACCTTTTATGATTATTAATTGTTTGGTGGATTGTGTAAATTTTTTAATCAATTAAAAAAGTTTAATAAAAAAGTTCGAATTAAAAAGTGTAACTTTTTGAGGAATCCTTTTTGTGCATATGCAATGAAAACTTGATGACGTAGGTATGCCAAATTTCCTAGTACGATTCTTACTGAAAATACTCCTTTCCTACTTTTATATATCTTGAATTTGCATAACTTATCAACAAAAATTCAAAAAGAGTTTACTCCCTCCGTCCCTTTTTATAGGAGTAGTTTACAAAAATCACGTGTATTAAGAAAAGTTGTTGGAGCAATAAAATTGTCACAAATGTGTGTGACTATTACTAGATTACCCTTAATTAAATATATATTTAATGTTAACTTTTTATATACCAAGACAAATTGGTAGTATTAATAAAGGTATATTTGAAAAAAGAGTAATCAATGCATCTAGGAATTTGTACATGATGTTATATTTAGGGACAAAATTTTTTGTAAACTACTCTTATAAAAAATGACGGAGGGAGTATAAAACAACAAAATGACAGACAATTCCTCCTCTTTTGGGAAAGCGTCCGTCATGAAAATTGTTCCAATTTGATGACCACCGACATTATCACATCTTATTAGAAAGACTGAAATTAACGAATTCGTTTATCCGATTTTGTACTGCATTTATTTGTATCGATAATTATTGGTTATACTATTAAAATTTTATCAAATGAAATCGGAACCTTATATATACACGTTATTGCAAAAATCATATTCAACTACTCCCTCCGTCCCTTTTTATAGGAGTAGTTTACAAAAATCACGTGTATTAAGAAAAATTGTTGGAGTAATAAAATTGTCTCAAATGTGTGTGACTATTACTATATTACCCTTAATTAAATATATATTTAATGTTAACTTTTCATATACTAAGACAAATTGATAGTATTAATAAGGGGTATATTTGAAAAAGAGTAATCAATGTATCTAAAAAGAGTAATCAATGTATCGAAAAGAGTGTGTTGAAAACACTACTAGAAAAATTGGGAATAGAGACGGGCAAAATCTGTCTCTAAAACAAGAAAAATATGTCTCTAGACATGTTTGAGACGGAATCAGAGACGGAACTAGGTTCGTCGTTATTTTCGTGGTCGCTAAAGCCTTCATAGACGGAATTTTAATTTCTGTCTCTGACAAAGACGAAATAAATCCGTGTCTAATTTATAAATTTCGTCGATAATTGTTAAATGAAGGATGAGATAAATCTGTCGCAATTAGAGACGGAAACCACCGTCTCAAATAAGCATAATTCCGTCTCTAAACTCTGTCGCAAAATTTATAAATTCCGTCTCTATGCAATTAAAATTCTTTCTCTAAAAACAATAATTTTTTATATAAATTCTGCCTCACTATTTCAAATATTTAGTGCTAAAATAATGTTTATAATATTCATTATGTTTATCTAACTCTCAAGAATGTCACAATATATTTTGATAAACATCAAATTTGCAAAAGTGACATGAAATTACACTAATACAACAAAACATCACCGCATGATATTAAAATACAAAGTTCATCATCAATCGATCTTGTTGTTACCAATATAAAATTATACAAAATGTAAAAAGATCATGATATATGTTTGATCTAACAAAAAATATATAAACAAAAGTAACCAAACTAAAGTTCAACCATTTCACTGTTAGCATTATCACCCTCTCCTTCCTGTTGAATTGAAGATTTCATATTAGGCATAAAATTCCCAAACATTCGCTCCTAGCACTCCATAGCAGCAACTTTTAACGCCAAAGACAGGTGTATACAACTATCTTAACTTGAACAAGGCATTTTTCAACGCCAAAGACCATCTAATATTAAAGCCTTTTTCTGACTAATGATTTGGCAAAACTTTTATACCCTACCGTTAATTTATTTCGATTTTGAAAATTAAAATTGATTCACATAAGTTTAGTGTATAAATTTTATATTTAGTTATAAGACAAACACAGAATTGATATGTATTTGGTTAGGATATATATTGTGGAAGAATGGTTGTCATTTAATAATAAATCTCAACTATTAATATTCAAATTTGTAATACATAAAACAACGGTTAAACAAAGGTTTAATTCTTTAATTTTGAGAAATGTTGATTCTACAATAATTTGTTAAAGAATCATTTACATGTCAATCAATTGTGACATGAATATATTTTTTGGAGTATATATAAGATTCAGTTTTTTCTTTTCATTTGAAATTGAATATTTGGTTTATAGCATGATTATGATATCTCGCGATGCCGTCGATATCTCGCGATGCAAGATAGGCGTTGAGCTCATTCTCTTTTGACCTAATCGCTTTATCTCGCGATGCGGGGCTCATAGCATGTGATGCGAGATAGACAGTAGCAATCACAAAGGATTCCCTTTCATTCTCGCGATGCGGGGCTTATAGCCCATAGTGCGAGTTAGGCAATAGCTGACTTCTTGGTTTCTTTGCTCCTTGCTTCATTTCTTCTCACCAGAACGTCCGTAATGACTATGCCCCAAGTTTAATCAATGATAAACTTGTAAAAGGCATATCTCGATTACAAAGTTATCTGGTTCGGGTGGATTTCCAAGGCCTCAAGGTTTCTTCCCGTTTTCGTGTTTTGCATGACTTTTCAATGAACTCTATACTAAAATTGTCTATTTTACTTCAAAAGTGATGTTATTTGATGACTACAAACCTATATTATTTCTTTTCTTCATGTATCGTGACTTGTTATTTTATACAATAGTGTCTTGCAAGTCATTTTTTTTTTATTTTATGATTGTTGTCGAACCCATTTGGTTATGATATATATTGTGGAAGAATGGTTGTCATTTAATAATAAATCTCAACTATTATGATTCAAATTTGTAATACATAAAACAACGGTGAAACAAAGGTTTAATTCTTAATTTTAAGAAATGTTGATTCTACAATAATTTGTTAAAGAATCATTTACATGTGAATCAATTGTGACATGAATATTTTTTTTGGGGTATATATAAGATTCAGTTTTTTCTTTTTGTTTGAAATTGAATATTTGGTTTATAGCATGATTATGATATCTCGCGATGCTGCCGATATCTCGCGATGCAAGATAGGCGTTGAGCTCATTCTCTTTTGACCTAATCGCTTTATCTCGCGATGCGGGGCTCATAGCATGTGATGCGAGATAGACAGTAGCAATCACAAAGGATTCCCTTTCATTCTCGCGATGCGGGGCTTACAGCCCATAGTGCGAGTTAGGCAATAGCTGACTTCTTGGTTTCTTTGCTCCTTGCTTCATTTCTTCTCACCAGAACGTCCGTAATGACTATGCCCCAAGTTTAATCAATGTTAAACTTGTAAAAGGCATATCTCGATTACAAAGTAATCTGGTTCGGGTGGATTTCCAAGGCCTCAAGGTTTCTTCCCGTTTTGGTGTTTTGCAAGACTTTTCAATGAACTCTATACTAAAAATGTCTATTTTACTTCAAAAGTGATGTTATTTGATGACTACAAACCTATATTATTTCTTTTCTTCATGTATCGTGACTCGTTATTTTTTACAATACTGTCTTGCAAGTCATCTTTTTTTTTATTTTATGATTGTTGTCGAACCCTTCTATGTTTTCTTTAAAAAAAACTTTATGTTGGCTCGTGGTCCTCTTCGAAGAGATGAAATTTTGCCAACAACATACTGATCAAAATTTATGTTGGTTGACGAGTCGACACATCTTAAGATTACATACCTTACACAAACTGACATATTCTTCCTTGCACATCTCACACGTCACGAGTCAAATCAAGAGTCACATCTTATGAATCTTGCGTAGAAGTAGGGTGATGAGTATCTACACCTTTAGAAATACTAGTACTAGCTGTTTCATCATTATACATTTTCAAGTGTTTTATTACAAAAGGGCAGTTCCTGGAACCCTATTTCTTTTATGTTTACTATCTCAGAAGGTTCTTGCTCAAACTTTTTATATTTCTTCTAAAAAAATTTGATGGTTTCTCTACCGTACCCCCACCAATGTCTCAAAATATTCTTTTTTTGAGCTTTTTTTAAACAAAACAACATATATTGCTCAACTTTGCATTTTTTTAAACAAAACAATATATTTTGAACTTGATTGTATCAATACAAGTCATCTCTGTTTCGATACAATAAAGATTTGTATCGATACCCACACAAATTGTTTTGAAACATAACATGTTTTCTCAAAACTGTTTTTTCAAAAATCTTGTGAACGTAAGTTACATGTATCGATACACACATATTGGGTTTCAATACATGTCCTGTTTTTCTCAACTATTTATCGATACATGACTTTATGCTTCGATACATACAATGTTTTTTCTTAAACCTTGTATCGATAAAAACATGTAAAAATCTCATTTTTCAGAAAAAATAGTTTGTTATTTTTTTTAATTACTCATTACAAAAATCACTTATAAAAGGGAACATTTATTGATTTCTTCAAAATAAGAAACACAAACACTTTTCCACCTTCTCTCTCAATCTCTCTGCAATCATTCTCTAAGATAATGATTATATACATGGGTGTTGAGATTCAATTGTAGAAAGAAATATTCAATTTAGGATTTGAGTTTTGTAAACTGAGTTGATTGGTTTGTGAGTTTATGCGAAAAATTCCATTGGGGTTTTCACCTCAATCAAGTTAGGGTTTTTGCTACAAGTGCCATGCAATTCCAGTTCTTGCTTTGGTGAAAGCCTTAGAGACATAGTAGGTAATTGTGATTCATGAAAGGAAAGTTCTTACAAGGGAGTAGAAAATAATAACTGATTTAAGATATCTTTGAGGTCCAAGATTGAAGGTTTGAAGAAGAACTGAAGAAACATTTGAAGCATTGAAAACTTGTTGAAGATCTTTGAGTTGGGGTTTGAATTTGTATAAAATTTTCTTCAAATATTTTTTGTGAAAATCATATATAGAGGTTTCAATCTTCTTTTCAAGATTGGGGAAAAACGTACCATAAAGCGAGGACGAACGTGGGGAACTGCCTAAACAAATTATCATGTTTTTCTTCTCTTGTCTATATTATTTTATTGTTTTGTTCAGAGCTGAAAAATCTTAAATTTAGCACGATTTTTCTGGGTTTATGACATTGAACAAAATTCATATTTTAGGTATCCTCGATTCAAAAAAGATTCAATCTTTTTATGAATTTTCTGCTATACTTTTAGCTCGTTATATTCCAAGGATTTTTGTCTTCTAATTGTAGAAAATTTCAGTCAAATGATTGATTCAAAAGTTATTCAAGACAGACAAAAGTGATTTTGATCAAATATTTAAAAACACAGTTTTCGTTTATTATCGTTTCATTAGCAACTAGTTTGTGCTCATACGATATATTCAATCTATGAGCATTTTCAAATAAACTTAATTGACTCAACTCAACTTATTGTCATCATATTAATCAATGAGATTAATTTGATGATGTCAAACGTCATTGTTGATGATGTTGTTGGCTCGGCTCCCCCCTGAAACTTGGCATACAAGAAATCCAACGAAAAGCACATATACAATACTAGCAAGCAATTTATCAATGAAACCATATTGCAATCAAAGCAATCAAGAATAAAGGAAGGTTAACAAAACAAAACAAACTGACAATAATCAACATAAACAAACAACAAACAACAATCAACATATGTCTTTTCTCCCCCTTTGACAACGTCAAAAAGAAGTGCATGAGTGTAAAGAAATAATTACAAACCAAAATCCCAAAGGCATATTGTCGAAGCAAAAGCAAAATGCATGAAGAAAATATGATAATCATTAAGCATCAGGGCCATCCGGGTTAGAGGTTCCAGTTCCACCTTGATTTGGAAAGGGAGAGCTGAAGAAGGCACTAGGTGAGGCTCCCAAGTTGTCCCACCTTTGAAAAGAGTCCCTCATCTCCTAAAATTGAGCATTCTGTGTGTCCAACCTTCAATTTAGCTCCTGAAATTGCAAGTCATGTGCATCGAATTTTTGTGTCATAAACATTTTCAAATCTTGCATACCATTCATCACAGCACTCAATTAGTCAAAGCCCTGATGATCTTGATCAAGATCAGGATCATAATCCGAATCATCCCCATCATCGTCATGAACATCCTCCATCTCAACATCATCCTCAAGATTAGCATCTTTATTCCCCACATTTACCCTCAGGGCCTCAACCGTATCTGGATCTGTTCCTTGCGGCACTGCGACATGATCATATTACCAAGGGCTAACCGGTTGAGCCCTATCATCATAGTACCAATTTCCTCTATTGTCATGATAATTGTGTATCTTTCCAACATCCTTTTTTATCCAAACCACTCTCACTACTTGGCTCAGTGAGCATGCTACCGGTACTGAACACATTGTTCATCTTGAGAGCTAAAGCAATAAGAGAAGGATACAGAAGCCTCTTCCTATTGTCAGTTTTGTAAGCCATCATACGACTACAGAAGAACAATGGCCAGTTAATTTTTACTCTGTTTTTCAGCACCCACATAACACAAAGGTCCAAGTCATCAATCCTACCATAGTTGGACTGTTTGCTCCTGATTATCTTAACTACCACCCAGTGTAACATCCTATCAACACATTTTAATTAAAGAGGACTATTGGAGTACTCTAAAGCACCAATACTAGTTTGGACACACTCTTGACAAAATCAACTTTGTTGTAATTAGCAAAAGCTTCATTGCCCTCAAAATCCAAACCATCACAATCTAATCCAATCAAACTTAACCAGCGTGCAGGTGTGAGTGTTACAACAACATTTTTGAAAGGACATTCAAAACAAACACCATCATCTTGCCTTTGTTCGTTACAGTAAAAAGCTTTAAACTGATACTCATCATAGTTATTCTTAAGCCTCACAAAACCTCCCAAATTTTGAAACTCCGGCAATTCACCAAACCCAAAACCCATATTTCTAAATCTCTTAAATCATAGTAAAATTGAGGAGCAACAAATTTCTTAGAGTGAATGGAAAGGGTTTTGAATGAATGGCCAGGATGCTGAGCAATAATCTGATTTTCACGTGTTTGATACGATTCACACATTTAGTGAATCGATTCAAAGTGAATCGATTCAAAATGTTGAATTTTCAAAAAAAAAAAGTGTTGTGAATTGTAGTCAAATGATCATGCACATATTTGTTGACAAATAAATTTGTTTTGATTTGTAAAAACCAACATATAAGATCTGAAAGGACAACCTAACAAACAACTTGCAAACAATCGCAATTGAAACACAAGCAAGCATGCAAGGCAAGCACAAGAAAATATAGCATGCTAAAAGGGATAGACAAATAGGAAAACATAGGAATACATACTCATGAAAAACAACACAATAATGCCATAGCAATTACAAACATTATAACAAACATAAAGGTAAGAGAGATAGTTTTCAAAGGAATGTCAAACACATTTGACTTCCTAGAGAAAACACTTTATCTAACCAACAACTTACTCCCTTGAAGAGTGATTCAAGAATGATGATGTAGGAAAGCTCACTCATGATAATCCAACGTTATAAGGCCAATGGAGAGGTTACATATTTGACATCCTCGTATACGCCTTCAACACACTAGTACTCATAATGTCCTTGCAAGGCAAGAAGCTTATTGTGGAGTATCATCCTTGACTTGACTCTTGATCAACAAACCTATAACACACTTAAAACAAACAAAGTTTTTCCCAACTAGTGACAGTGGCTCGAATGACATCTTTGAACCATCGCTGTTGCAGGCTAGAATTATTTGGTTCTTGTATTTTAACTAGCTTTTTGTCGTTGTTTATGCACTTTAGGTTGATACGCCACTGCAAAAATCAAAAAACAAAAAATTAATATCATACAAATCAAAGCCTACCTTACTCAATTGAATTCAGTTATGTGGAGTTGCACACAACATATCCTATCCACATAAAACATAGCCTACCCAATTCAATAAAAATAAAAGAAAACATAGCATATCCATACATAACATAGCCTACCTAATTCAATTCAATTCAATTAAAATAAAACATAGCTTATCCATACGAAACATAGACTACCCAATTCAATTCAATAAAAACAAAACACAAAAAAAGTTAAAGTTATAGAATCGTACAATTCCCTCAGACATGCGATAGGCCACATGAATATGGTTACTTGGTGAGCACTGCCACATCACGTGGGCCACTAGGATATTCCTCTAACGGTTGTATGTCCACCTCCACCCCCTCCTGTGGATGCTCATAATTGTCATCCGTGTTCTCCATGTCCACGTCCTCCTCCCCCTAAGGCTCAGGCTCAGTACGACAACCCATTCCCCTCCCCTTGCCCCTACGCACCCTCCTTCCGCTACATCCCTCTCCCTCCGCTCTCGGCTTGCAGATGCAGTCTGGGAAGGTATGTTGTTCCTAAGGCGGTCTAATCGGTCCATATATGAAACAAGCAAAATTACACATACATACAATTAACAAAAATCAACAAAATAAACGAAAAACAAGATGTACTGCAACAATTCAGATTATATTTGCCGAACTAAGAGCAACTTGGTTCAACAAATATAATCCAAACAAGTTCAGACACAGTGAAAAACAAAAAACGAACCAAACATAGAGAAATTGAATGAATGAGATCTTACCTTGGTTTTGTTTTTTGAAAATGCTTGTAATATGACGTTTTTGAGCAAAATACCGGCAAGAATCACACAATGTTAGGTTTTTGGATTTTTGGGTCTGAGATCTAGAGGAGTTTTTAGGGCAAAATTAGAAATTGTTGACGTGGGGGGGGGGGGGGGGGGGGGGGGGGGGGGGGAGTTACTGAATTCGACTTATATATAGGAGGTGTTGGGCAAATATAATATGAATGGATGGTTTGGCAAATAAAATCCGAGCAAAGGGTATATTTAAAGAAAAACAATAAGGCACGTGAGAAACGTATAGGGTGGAAAAAATAATAACCTATAAAAAATGGATTTGTTGATAGCACCTAACATCTCGATGGTTGTAAAATAAGGACATAGGAAAGTAATAGAAGCTCTCAAGTGTAATACGAGGGCAATTAGAATTAAATGGTAGGTGATGTAATAAAATAAGAAGAATGACACTTAGATAAATAAAAGAATAATTAAAGTAGGGGATGCAATTCATTTTAAGAAGCTTCTCGACTTTAAGTGCAGACATAATTTTGTTAGGGATGTCTTTTTTGATATATGAACTCGAATTTGTGTTTACGAGAATTCGGTTTGCCATCCAAAATGGCTTAAGGGCACAACTTATTGACCGCTTGTTTTCCATTCATATATATATATATATATATATTCTCACCTAAAACATTATTGAAAAATAATGCGAAAGAAAAGTGCGAGCCTGTAAAATTAGAAAGACATGTATGTTTATTGTATACTTTAAAAGAATTGAGTCTATAAGTACACTTAGGCTTTGTTTGGGAGTTGGGTTTTGGAGGGGAGGCTTGTGGAGAGATAAACCTTTGTTTGAGAGTTTAAAAAAAAAACAAGGAAAGGTTTTGAAGGGCTTACTTGGTCCAATTTCACAGTTCCTCCATATTGGGGGGTTAAACATACAAATTGACAATTTTACCCATACAATAATTCAAAATTCCAATTCTAGACATAACCTAATTTCATCTCATTCTAATTCATTTGCACCGTGCGCGCTCTCTCTTTCGCTCCTGACGGCAAACGGAGATCTCTCCCTAAAAAATATACATGATTTGTACCAAAAAAAAAATATACATTGTAAAATTTTTGGGGAGCAATTGATCATTCTTTTATTTTTTTTTTAAAATTAATAACGAAATTTATACCCAAAATAAATTAATTATTATGAAATAATAGGAAATATAATATATATATATATATATAGTGAAATTAATTTGTATTATTGTATCATTTTTTTAATAAAATTATAAAAAAAAAAACTACAGATTTTTTTTTTAAATTTTTCTCCATATTTTTAAGATTTGTTATAATATTGGTAAAAAAAAGTCAAATTATTTTAGAGTATTCCTCAAAAAAAGAAAAAAGGGGTAAAATAGTAAAATTATCACATAAGCCCTCCATTTCCTTTTCTTGTTGGTTTTTTAACTCCCAAATAAGGGGAAGGTTTTCCCTCCTTTATCCCTTCCCTCCCCTCCATTCTCTTCCCCTCCTAAGTCTTTCTTTCCTCTCTCCTCAAAACTCGCAAACAAAACGTTAGTTATAAATGCCGAAACATTTGATGGGTTAAAAGACAAGTTCAAGTTTATGATTTTTCACTTCCTCACACTTATATGATTCTTATCGCTGAACTACTCCCCCGTCCCAAAATATAAGCAAAAATCGGTCAACAAAAATTAATGTATTTGGTTCAAAATTTGTACCAAATACATAAACTTATGTTGACTCATTTTTGCTTATATTTTGGGACGGAGTAGTATTTGATAAAAAAAGGAACTTGGAACGATTAAAAATTCTGTTTCGTAGCTTTCACTTCTCATCTGTGTAAGAATCTTTGTAGGACTATATTTAAAATAAAAAAAATAAAAAAAACATGAAGATTTTGAACTTCAGTTATTTTTTTGTTCACTCGAGTCGTGCTACTCGTGGTATATGGTCCCCACTCTCCAGGAAGAGCACAAATGAGCCATGGCTTGAACGTGACGTGACCCCTATGCATTTGCATATATAAAGTTAATAAATAGTGGAACATGATTTCTATGTTTCCTTCTATCTACACGTTGTTTCCTTGTTTTGTTCCTTTTTTTGCTTTCCAAGTTTTGTTTTTGTAGCCAAACAAATAAATCACATTCTAATCATCATTGTACCACCAGTCTCATATAACTATCATTTATTCCTTTCTATTCATACAAATACAAAATAAGCTACACTCTATTAGATCACCTATTTTGAATATTTGGAATCACTTTGTTTGGAACCACTGTGGTTTTCGAAATCTCAGTGAGATATTATATTATGTTTTGTAAAATCACAATGGATTAATAATTCTGTCAAACTCACCATGAATCCAAACATGTGAGATACTCGTACCGCCGTATTACCTTAAAGTACATTATTCAGTTTTTACTCGAAGAAAAATGAGTCCCACAATTAATGTATCTCATAAATCTTAAAATATGTATCATAATTTATCTCATATATTCATGCGTTAAGTTGATGAACCGTGATGAATCGTTGTTTGGCGAAGAATTTGTTTTCCAATGTGACAAACTCCATTTGAGAAGAGCTGAAAAGGTTGGTTCGTAGACTTATGACCCTGGATGAACCTTCGATCGAAGATGCTCTTATTTGCATGTTAACATCTCCTGCTAAAGCAATTCTAGGATTTTGGATCCCATATTGAGTAAATAAAAGTGTTCAATTAGATACTTAAGGTATGATGCTCTATCACCTAATGGACTATCTTCATCTGCTTAAGTCTTAACACTGTTTTTGTGGCACTATAATCTTATAACCACAAGATTAATTGTTTTGTGGCACTATAACTTAGTTTCATTCAGTTACTTCTATTGAATTTTCACTTTTCTTTGTGGTCTACTTGATGTTCTAAACTTTTCTTTCGTTCTTGTAAGTAACTTTTTCAAAAAACACAACATAAACATCCAAAATGTATCTTTTGAAGTAATTAATAACTAAAGGAACAACTGAGATGTGTTAGTATGATATCCAACTTGAGATTGCTGAATTCTTTTTTGTAGGGTCTTTTGTTAAATATATTTTTTTAATAACAATTTTCTTATAATATTTAAACTCAAAGGTTTAGTAATGTTTTCCCACAACATATATATTGTTTTTAGACGTAGGCAACTAGATGAAACATATTCCACCAAAAAAAAAATTAGATGAAACATATGTCTGTGCATCAAAAGTGAATGGAAATATATATGAATTAAATAATGAAGATGGATAATTCTTAAAATACAAACCATCAAAGGAAAACAAAAAATAGATGGATAATATAATGAATTGAATTGCAATTTTAATGACATCCAACTTCTTATTCTTTTCATAAGACTTGTAAAAAACAAAAATCCTTATTCTATTCCCATTCTTTCTCTTAATGGAAATTATCTTAAAAGGGTACAAAATTCATAGAGAACTACCAAATATTAAATTTCATATAGTTCTACGTCTCTTATTGATTACCTTAGTAACCTCAAACATGGATTGGAAGAAAGAGTCTACCTCCTCAGCCTTTACATCATAATTCAATTGAATTGCTGATGATCTTTTCATCATATGTGAATGTGGTGAAACTGATGATTTCCTTTTTTTCTTTGGAGCTGGTGGGCAGCTTTCAACAACAGGAATCTTGTTGCTTGATGAATTTGGTGTTTTGCATTCTTCTAATTCCTCCTCAATTACCTCTTCTGCTTGAATTGGCTTTGGAATATTTGCTTCTTCTTCTTCTTCTACTTCTCTTTTTTCTTGTTTAATGATTGATTCTTCCATATGATGAGGAATTTGTGTCTCTTCTGACCTTGTTGTAGACATGTAGCTAGTTACACAAATAACAAATATATATGACAAAGAAAGGGACTGGCTCTCCTGATAAGGATATTGTCTTCACACATTCGAGTCTTTAGTAGTCACCGTGAAGTACGTTATTTGTATTTTCAGAAATTATATGAGATGTACTTAATTTTGATGTGAAGGTAATACAAAAATATTTCTATATTATATCATTAAATAATAAACAAATATTAAATATATTCTAAACAAAATTAAAAATTAAAAATTCTAATAAAATCTTATTTAAATATAAGTCTAAATTCATAATATTCTAAGCATATTATAGGATTCAAATTTAAGTTCGGTATTTTAATTAAATTATTAAAAGAGCAATTTTTTTTGACAAAAAGAGAGCAATGTTATTTGAATATCCAAAAATCAACAACTATTTGACAACCGTATAAAAATACACAATTTATAACTATTGATGTGACTATTAGAGAAAGAAACAACTAGTTAAAGAATGAATAGTACTTTGTCAAAAAAAGGAATGAATAATATATATATATATATATATGAGGAGGGATCAAATTACATTGATGTAATGTTACACTAGCTAGTGTTACACCGCTCAATATCGTTTTATTCGATACATATTTTTTCAATTTGACTGTTGGATTGTAAGTTTGTATCATATAGATCATTCATGAAATTTTTTACGAAAATCTAAAATCATTTGATATGTTATTGAGATACATTAAGATTAACGGTTTATCCACTTTTATAGAACACCGTTAATCTTTGTGTATGTCAATAACATATCAAATGATTTTAGATTTTTATAAAAATTTACATGAATAATATATATGATATAAACTTACGATACAACGGTAAATTTAAAATACACACACATATATATATGGGTTCTATCCAATTATGATTGAATTTTGTCAACAAAAAAAATACGATTGGATAACCACTAATGTTTTCATTGGGTCAATTCAATATTACGTGAGAGTAGGAGTTTGAATTGCAAAGAAGGTAAAATATATATCTATTTTTAAATCATGTTAACTTGTGTCTTTAGATACAAGTTAAAGAACTAAAAAAAATAAAAGAAAATCATTATACTAAAAATAAAATTAAACTTTTAAGATATTAATTAATATACAATTTTTTAAGATTATATTTTTATAATTAATTTGTTAATGTGTCGTAAAGGACAAATCATAATTTCCATTTATTTTTGTAGAAATATAATGTACAATCATTCAACCAATATGCTAGTTAGATCTTTGAAAAAGTGTACTTGGTGAAAATTGGCAGCTTTTGATATTAAATACCCTTTTGCCTTTCTAGTTAATAGACTTTCTATGTACTTTTTGCTTCAATCTTGAAACTTGAAAGAGTGTCAGTGTTGTGCTGTTATAGTTGCCCAACGACAGTTCCATGTCATGAGAAGAACAAACAAGCCTAAGTTGGCAAGAAAGGCACTCTTCCAATTCTATTTTGAGTCAGTACGCGTTGGATTTTTTCTGGTAGCTGGCGTCTTATATGCTTCAATTTCTAACTTTGAATTACCAAAATTTCTATGGTGATTAATATACAGACCTCTCACAATTTGTTCAACCCTCTAAATTTTATTGATCGAGAGTTAGGCTCCAATCTATAAAACAAAGATCAGGTTGTAATCCTAATGGATTTTATGCGATCAGGAGTTACAATCTGATAAATTTGATTGAGACTTTTTTAAGTTTTAAGATTTTCAAAAACTAAATTTAATTCTATTTTGAATTTTTAAAATTTTAGTTGTTGACACTAGTTTCAAGCACTAGTTTCAGTTTTGAGTTTTGAAATTTTCATAAATCAAAATAAGTTTCAAGCATAAACATAAAAATAAATATTACAAATAAATAATATATTTTTTTAGTTGTTGACAGACAGTTGGAAAGGTGATCGATGGTGGTCAGAGTAGTAGTCGATAGTGGTCAGATTGATCAAAGGTGGATGAAGTACTGACCGAAGGGGTGGTTGTCGGTAGTTGGAGTGGTGATTGGTGGTGGTCGAATATGTGATTGGAGATGGGTAGAGTGGTGATAATTGATTTTCAATTCCAAAAAGCCCAAAAAATTTAATCTAATTAAAAATATGAAAATGTTAAAGAATGCTCCTGAGACATTGGTTAAGGAAGTGAATATAGAAATAATATGTTGGAAAATGGTAAATTCAACTTTATTATAGTTGTTAATTATGCCTTGTGTGCTTACATGTCAAATTTACTTCCACCATGAATGTTGATGCATCTGAAGAAAATATGACATCTATGGAGACCAAAACCCTCACAAATTAAGAAAAACGGTCACACATGCGAATTTTAGGGCAGAATTAATCTATTACATAATTGCTAGTCACATAAACTTGCGGATGTAGAAATGGACATTAATGTCTTTCTTTAATTTGGGAAAAAAAAAATACGGGTCTAGACGGGCGCAAATTTATAGCTATTTTTTAAGGGAATTTGCGGCTATTTTGGCCACCACAAACATGCAATCAAGATATAAAAAAAAATATATATATTCACCAATTGGGACTGTTTAATCCGCCACAAAAATCTCGTACTTCAAAAAAAAAATATGATGGTTTAAACAGCCACAATTCACCAGATTATTTTTCAATAATAAAAAAGAAAAAAAAAACAAGTTCATCATTTTGTGGCGGCTTACCGCCTCAAAACCCTAGGTTTAAAAAAAAACTTAAAAAATATTATAAAGACAAAAAAATATTTGAAATAGGAAAAATATATCAAATTTATTTTAAAAAATATAAATCATTTTTCTTTAAAATAATAATAATAAAATAGAAAAACAAAATTAAAATATAAAAATAGTAGAGAGAAGGAGAATTTAATAATAGTAGAAAGAAAAAATTGGTTCAGTATTGAGTGAATCGATTCATATTCCATTATGAATTGATTCACTAATTCAGAAAAGCCTAAAAATGTATTTTGAACGTGTGAAATCGATTTTTCCCCATCTCGCAACGAAAATACAAAAAGTTGTGTTTTTCCAAAACAGCACGCGCGGGGTGCTATGTGTGAGGCGCATGGCAGCTAACAGAGAGAAAATGCTCTCTTTCTCATGTGTTTGGTGAGCGTGAGGCACGCGCGGCGCGCGTGTCCTCAGCCTTAGGTGCGGATTTTTCTTTTTTCCTTCATCTTTTGAATGTTCACATAGATGAGCGAATTGATTCACATATTCCATAATGCATTTTTCTGGGATTAATGTTGTCCAATCTTGGTGTTGGTTTGAGACCTTGGAGTGTTCTCTCTCTTAGAGTGTGTTTGGATGATGTAATTGAGAAATTTTAAAGAATTTAGAATTCTAGACAATTCAAATGATTCAATTAAATTATTTTCATTTCTCAATACTTTTGTTTGGATAGAGTGATAAAAAAATTTCATTGTCATCTTTTTTGGGCAACTTTTATAAATTTAAATTTATTTGGGCCAAATTTAAAAATTGAAATTAGGGGTCAATTTGCAATTTTCAAAAAATTTGAGAGGTCAAAATATAAATTTTGAAATATTTAGGGGTCAACTTGCGATTTTTTGAAAATTTATTGGGGTCAATTTGAAATTTTTGGAAAATTTAAGGACCAAAATGCAAAATTTGAAAAATTGTTACAATGAAGAAATTTAAAATTCTTAGCTTTTAGGTGCCATTTGAAATTCTCTAAATTTAACTTGAACAAAATACTTCATAAATTTCCTATCATTTTGAAAATTCTTCAAATTATTATCCAAACAATAGAATTCACCTCAAAGTATTTGAACTCCCTCAAAACATTACATTACCTTAAAACATTACCTCATCCAAACACACTCTTAAGGTTTCAGGTTTGATTCTTCCCAGTGTCAATTTGGATGAGCTAGTTTAACTTCTTTAAAAAAGAAACGTTTTCCAATCCCATTGATTTGATATTTGAAGTGTTTTAGATCAATATTTGAAGTGTTTTAGATCTGTTAGTTCTTCTACGTGCCTAAAGGACTTAGTTAATGAATGTAGGTTCCTATAATAAGAAGACCACTTATGTGAGTTTCATTTGATAATAATCTTTCTAGGACATGTTTATGTTTTATTCTAATTAGGAACTCATTGAGATCGAATATCTCATTGCATCTTCTTTTCTAAGGTACCATACTTATTGAATAAGTGATGGTTAAGAGTACTCGTCCTCCATTCAATGCGTCAAGTTCAAGTCAGATCATGAGTCAAGTCTAGATATAGGATTTCCTCATTGTACCCTTCACTCTTCAACTGAATTGTAGACAATTACTAAGTTTTATTTAGTCTGAAGAAAAGAAAAAAAAGACTCTCTGAATTATTTCAAGTGTCTTTGTATTTACAAGATTTTTCCACTATAACACTCCATTTGGGATAATTGAAAAATTAAAATTTATTATTCTCAAAAGAACATCTTTATAATAAACTTGGACTTTCAAATAATTATTTAGAAAAACATACATCTCAAGTAATCTTTGGAAAAACATTTACAAAATAAGTAATTGAAATCTTTAAAAGTATAAATAAAATAAATCCCTAAGACTAGACTCAGATTGTGATCCTACTCCAAATGGTACGTTGAACTATAAAGTTGATACCTGAAGAAAAAAATTCAATAATATAATGGGATGAGATATCCAATGAGTTTTATAAAGTGGAATAAAACATTAATATCGCTTTTGGGCAAGATTATCATTTATAATTTAAATCATCAATTAAACAATTAAAATAATTTATGTTTCCAAAAATTAGTCAAAGGTCATTCTCGTTCATCGATCATACTCATATGGAGTACTTATTGTACTTTAAATCGGCAGAATATTCTTTAGTTTATACTACATCTTATGGTTCCTCCAACGTGAGAAATTCAAGAACCTGGACTAAGTTGATCAGGTTGCATATTGATAAATCCATTTTGGCAAGTTGAAGATAAATGAACTCATGTAAGTGATTGTCCTCACTTATCGCTATATATATACCCTATTTCAATTAAGATTTCAAACTTACATTAAGAATAATTTTCGAAGTTTTACCTTCATTCTAATGATCATTCCTCTATACTTACGAACACTAAACATGACATCTATATGCAACATGATGAAGTACATAAATTGTTAAGGCAAAACCACAAAAACATGTTATTAATACAAATTCAAGACTGCATTGTGGCCAGCTCGTATGGAGGGTCTACAACCGTAGCCAATGCAGGTACCTGAAAATAGAAAAATATAGAGTTGTTACGACCGTAGCAATAATAGCAACATTCACAAATCAAAATGCATCACTTTTAAAGGATCCGTTACCCTCCAATATCCAAACCCTAAGTTCAAGACACATATCAATTCATGTTATATCATCATATTGCAGTATAAAATATATCTCTAAGAACAAACCATTTATCAAGCTTCAACACATTTCAATTCATGTACATACTTCACATGCATCTCAATTACAACATTAATTTACACATTAGTACATAAAATTATGTATGCACTAGAGAATAACAATTAATCAATTGCCTCACTCTAATCTTGATAAACTCAATCTAACAAAACCTTAATCTCAATCTCTTACTAAATGATGCATGCATGAAGGTAGGGGAAGGGGAAACTCACATTTATTTCTGGAAAGTGATGTGGTGAGGATGATGATGATGCATGTTGACGATAGTGGTTGGTTCTCTAAGCTTTCCTTATAACACATTGTCTTCTTTTTCTTCTTATTATTCCTCTACCATTATTTCCTCTCATTTTCTTCTCTAAATCACAAGAACCAAAACCCTCATCTCTACTCCCTCGTACTCTCTCTCTCTCTCCCCTTCCTTCTTTCTTTCCTTTCTTGTTTTCATTTTTCTTGATTGCTTTTTTCTCTCTTTGTATTGTTAGTGGAAGTGTATATATTGGGGTTGTGTGTTTGTGTACGCTTCAGTCTAATGGGCCTATGGTCTATTACTATGTGCACCTCCAACTCTGATATACTCCTACTAAATTCTAATTTTACTCCAATCAAAGCCGCTCACAAAATAAAAACCCAAAATCATCAAGTATAGAAATCAATTTACGTATATCACTCAACAATACTAAGATTAGATTTTAATCGAAATTATTTAGGAGATAAAATTACGGGATGTTACACCCACCAAGGCATATCAAGAATTTTATTTCAAGTTTTAACTTTTAATCTTATTGTTTAAGTTTCATTACAAAATATTTCAAGTTAAGTTTTAGATGTTATGCAATTAAATTTAAAAAAAATCAAAACACGTGGATAGGGTAAAAACCCGCACTATGACTACGAGTATAAACACGTGTAATTACTCGCAAAATAGATGGTTCATCTACTTAATTGAGTAACTATTATTTTCCTCTAGATAACTCAGAAGACCTTTCTCGTACAATAACACTTCATGAGTATCAACTTTCAATAGTGGATCATTTAGGCTTTAGAACATATATATATTCTTAAGGTTTACAAAATTTGTTCAAGGTTCCTAGTCAAAACACAATTAGAAATGATATTGTAAAGATCTTACAAAATAAAAATGGGAAGTTTATGGGACTCTTAGACAATAATGGGAGTGAGATTTCTCTAACGACTAACTTGTAGACAACTAGCAACCAAAAGAAAGCGTTTATGATCATTACATATCATTACATTGATGATGATTGACATATGCAAATCCACATATTACGGTATGACAGTTATATTTTTTGTAAACTTTATCAATTACATATAGTTTTTGACATTGTGTCTTAATATTTTTAGAAGAGAGATATATTGACTTCAAGAGTAAGTGTATAAACTTACTCCAAATCCATGCCCTCTATTTTTTTTAATCTAACGCTTCAAGTTTATTTTATTTGCTACTCTTGTGTACCACTTATAGGTCTCCTTTCTCCAATCACATTCTCCAAGATTTAGTTTTCAATTCCCAAAAACATGAACGTATCAACAACTGTGGCCGTTCAGAAACGAACTCCATTCATGATTTGAAATCAATTTAATTTTGATACAAGTCACAGAAGTATATGGAGTGTCTCATACTTTGATAAAATTCCAAAAAGAGGGTGTTAAACTGCAACTTCTTTTCATCAGTTTTCCTTTTAGATTTTAATAGTTTCCTTCTTCTTCTTCTCTCTAGACGTAAAAAATGAATTTTAGGTTTTATTTACCATCTCAAATTTGTCAGTTGATGAAGTGGTAGTCAAAAAAATTTATAATTTGAGAAGTCATGTCATACATATGAAAGAAAGATTGAAAAATCAACTTATGATTAAAAGTTAAAGCAATCAAACAACAAAAAATACTGTGAATTTTTATTTTATTTTTTGCTGAGGGAAAGGATACAGGAGAATGATGCTCACGTTATGAACTAATAAAAAGATTAGAACCATTAGATTAAAAGAAAATTAAGGGTTAAGATTTGGAGTAAGAATAGAGACTTACTCTTGGATTCAATTTATCCCTCCTCATGTTTTTAATACATCTTTTCCATATTATGTTTATGTATATAGAATGTCCACACACAACCTAAGATCTTTCAAAGGTTTTGGTAAAATGCGTGATAGATTAAAATATTTATAGAAAATTATCGACAATCACTTTGGATATTCCCAGTACTAATGACTCCCTTGTTTATATTTTGTTAAACACCCTTGGTTTTGAATGCAAAAACTAGATTATATTCTACTTATCATATGCTTGTTGTTGTACTGGATTATAAAGATGTACTTATCATATGTTTGTGGTTGCACTAGATTATAAAGATGTTTTTAGTCGTGTAACTGATATATTTTCAGGTACACAATATCCAACAACAAACATATTCTTTCCTTTAGTTGTAAAATAAAATTCAGTTAAAATCAATTTTAGACTTGCTCAGTTGAGGCTATTAGAAATATGGTTTTAAAAATGATTAGTAAATTTGAGAAATATTGGTTTGTTATTCATAGAACTATGAAATCTTTTGGATCCAAGATTTAAATTCAAGTTGTTATAGTACTTCTATCATAAGCTTTATGGAAGTTTGTCTTCAATTGAATTTAGCAACATCAAGAAATAATGTTACTCGTTATTTTAAGATTATCAAGCTAAAACTAGTGCGTTAGTGAAAAATTCATCTGAAAAGTTAAATGATAGTACCAAATTTCTAGTTGTTATGACATATTTGTCAAAGATAATGATGATATACAATTAAATTTTGAGTTAGATATGTACTTGAAAAAAAAAAAATATATTGCCTATATGGTGGAAAACAAATGGAATCAAGGATCCAACATTGCAAAAAATTGCCAAGGATATTTTAGCAATCCTGATATCTACAGCTACCTCGGAATCTGCTTTTTACAATGGAGGTAGGTTGTTCAGTTCTCATCATTCTAGGCTTCATCAAGATGCTTGTGAGGCACTTATCTGCACACAAATTTGGATAAATCATGAAAAACAAGGCAATAATTTTAAGAAATTTCCCTTGTGAGGCACTTATTTATGTAAATTTGTGTTTTTTTCAATAAGCTAAAATAATTTTAAGAAAAATAAATAAAAGAACATAAAGATTAGGGGGACTAGGAAAAACCCAATGAAAAATATATATTAAGGAGAGTGAAATTTAACTACACCCTTGAAACGAGTGCTATAACCATTGTAGCTCTTGTGATTTGCTGAATCTTCCATTAATTTTTATTGTGGTGCTTGGTAAGGTATTTAGTAAAGCCAGTTTCTCCGTCTTTACTTGATGTCTCTTCTATACCCTTATCATTTGTATCATCCTATAGTCGTTAAAGCACATGTATGTCTTTCTGAACGACGGGGTTAAACTCATGTAAATCACCTTTTTCAGGGACAAAAATACTTTTATTTTTGTCATTTATGACAGGAAAACGTGTAGGGTTTTCAGTTCAGTTTTAGAGTCATTTTAGAGGTAAAGTAAGAAGTTTGAATGTATTTTAGTCGAGTTTTATAAGGAATCGTTGAAAAGTCGTGAAATGACAAAAACATGAAAATAGCCTTGAAACAAAGGAAATTCACCCGTACGAGACAACTCCATGATTAAGTTATGCTTTTTACAAGTTTGTCACTTATAATGCTTGGGGCATAGTCTTTACGGACATTTTGGTAAGAAGAAATGGAGCAAGGAGTGAACAAACCAGATGAATCAGCGACTGCCAATCTCACATCGTGGGCTATGAGCCTCGCATCGTGAGATGTGAAGGACATGAAAGTTTATTACAACTGTCCCACTCGCATCGCAAACTATGAGCCTTGTATCGCGAGTGTCGGAGGAAAGGCCAAGGGATTGCCTTATGTTTAACTCTCGTTGGTGAGTTACAAGCTCGCGTCATAGGCCAACCTTCCCTAATTTTTAGGGAAACATTCGCTTATAAAACCCAGACTCCTAGGTCGTTGGAAAAACACCTCTTCACGAGCAGACAAAGGCAGAAACACAATTCGGGAGCCAAGGAATCATCAATCGATGATCCTTTTCTTTTGTTTCTTTATTCATATTCATTAGTTTATGTTTAAGAATCATGAGTAGCTAATTCTCTCTATGTTAGGTCATGAAAGAGAAACTTCCCTATGATTGTTTTATTATGTAACTTTAAACTATTATATGTATTCAGTTGATTACTTTTGTATCTTATTTGGCGAATTTTATCCTTAATGTTTTTTATGTGTTTAAAAATGTTCATAAATTGATCTAGGTCTCAATGATTATTAACCCTAACTTTGACACTTGACCTAATTTAACCGTTCAATTGTTATTAGCTTTATACATATTTGAATAATAATTTGTGTACTTAATTTGGTGTTCTTAAACCTTCAGGAGTTATGGGTTTACCTAAGACATTACGGAGAAGCAATATTGAAGAGTGTTAGTGACCAAAACATTGGCCTAACTATTTTGATCAAATATCTTAAAATCGAGTAATCATTCCAAGTTGTATTCATTGTTTGTAGTTACCTCTCTCTCTCTCTCTCTCTCTCTCTCTCTCTCTCTCTCTCTCTCTCTCTCTCTCTCTCTCTCTCTCTCTCTCTCTCTCTCTCTCTCTCTCTCTTCTCTCTCTCTCTCTCTCTCTCTCTCTCTCTCTCTCTCTCTCTCTCTCTCTCTCTACTGAGTTTTCTGTTCTTGCATTTTCTTCTCCATATCTATCGATAGAGTATCACTACTCCATCAAAACCAAAACATCAACACATATCAACCCAAAAGATAGAAGAACCAAAACGGACAAAAATTAATGACAAGCCACACTAAAAAAATTCTTAAACAAAAATATGCAAGGAAGGGTGTCACTACTTCATTTTTTCTTCCCTTACACTTCTTCGATCTCTCCTCCAATCCTTCCCCCTTCAAGATTGATTTTTTAGGCTTCATCTTCCACACTTTTTCCCTCTTTGATTTAATCTTTTATTTTTAATTTAATCTTAACTTGAGTTTTCATGATAAATTCTTCCTCCTTTTTTGATTTACTCAAATTTCAAACACAACACAACTTCATTCCCCAATTTCAAGTTTTATTTCAGTGTCATCAATTTTAAAAACCGTAAAATTCTCAATTTTAAGTTCAATTTTCTCTTTCGAGTCTTAAATCACTCATTGAAATTGCTTATTAAAATCCATCTGGGCTTTTTAATTCATTGGAAAAAATTTCAAATTAAAGTGAAAAATTCAATATTTTTTAATTCTATTTTCAGAATTTACCGAAAATTAGTTCTTTGAAGAAACTGGTTTGCCTATTGGAGCTGTAAAAGTCGGTTCTTTGGTGTTCTAAAAGGAGTCACCGATTTCTTTGGTTGTAACATTATGTTGTGAATGAAGAGGATTGGGATGAGTTCAAGAGTTGTTGATGGATGTTAGTGTTTGTGAGAATCAATGGTGATGAGAGAATGTAAGAGAGAACCATTTTTAATCAGAGACTTCTCTTTAAATTTTTTCCCCATAATTTTTCAGTTGATACAAATGTGAAACTGGGAATCTGGGATGAGAGAGAACAGTAATTGAAATAAAAAGTATTTGGTGTTGGTGGGTGTATGATAATAATCATAGAACTTTAGGATCCAACGGTTGAAATAAAATATTTGGACTCATCCACGGTGCAAGACATGTTTTGACCGCGTACACTAGAAAGAGCCTTGAATGACCAATAACATAACAAAATGAACAGAAGGATGGGAGTCTTTCATACTCAACATCCAAATTAAAAGTATAGCCATCTCGTTCAACAAGGAGGAAGTCAGGCAAGAATTTTAACAAATCAAGATCCACTAAGATGATTGCATGATACCCAAATTTATTGCTACTAGTTGCTTTATCTAGGGCAAGAGGGATCCTAATACCTCTTATGATTAAATTTCTGTTTAGTCTAACTATTTATTTTATGGTATGTTTCAATATCCATTGGTATCACCGGATAAATGCAATATTTATATTTGAAAGATAAGTGTTTGCAATTGTACTAGCTGAGAGTACAATCTAGGAAACTAGGGTTTTTGGGATCTGTTTAGGTCATGCATTGGGAGTGATCCCATGGTTACTATTTGTAGCCTCCATATGGGCTTAACTGGTCATGGTTTTGGGCCTAATTCGTATGAGGCCAAAACCATGGCCAGGGCGCCCTTAGGGGGTGCCTTTAGGAAGTCCCCCTAAGGTTATGTGAAATCATTAGGTGGGCTTTGTGTCCTTCTGGAGGGCGCCTAGCCCTGCTTTAGGGCTTCAAGCCCTATTTTTTAGGGCTACAAGTCCTAAATGATGAGGTTAACGGTCCACAACCCAACAAGCACGAGCTTTGGAACAAGGCGAAGTGATTAATCTGCTATAGGGATTGTTTATGAGCTTCAGCCCAACAAGTGTGGCTTATTGGGGAAGGAGCTATGAAAGGCATTTTGAACTACTGGGTGTGCGTAACGAATGTCAACTGATAGGTTGTAGCCCCCTGAGTGTTAAACTTGGAGAGCCCGTTGTGGTTTTTTACTCATTGAAAAGTTTGATAGGCACTAGCCCAACATGGGTGCTAGCCCAATAAGTTTTGAGGTTTTGGTGGGTGCCAACCCCAACGAGAGTATCCATAGATCAACAAGCACGAGCTTTGGAACAAGGCGAAGTGATTAATCATATATTGAAGGATGACTTGTTTGAACGGCTTAGATCGGCATGCCAGAGCTAGCCCAACATGGGGCGAGCTTGTTTTAATGGTTTAGCTTTAGGGCAAACTCCAGTGAAATCTAACGGCTGAGATGGGGCGACCGTTCACTCTTGCTGACGTGTTCAAATCATAACGGTTCTTGAAAATCTTGCCCTCTTACATGACGTCACCTGCGCGTTTTCCCAGGCTTTTGTACTTGAAACTGGGTTCGAATCTACTTTACTTTCACTTTCTGTTTCTTTCTAACCTTTCGCTTTCCTCATGTCTTCGTTCTTCCCCCTGCCTTTTGCTCCCAAATCGTCCCTCTACTGAAAGTGTTTCAATCTCTGGGGATTTTTGCGCCTGTCATATTCAGATCGTTTGGAGCCTGCCTTCATCCTTGGCTTTTCGCTATCCTTTAAATATAGGTACTATTCTTTGATCTCGTTCTTTATAAACTAGGTCTGTAGTATGGTGGTTATTAGAGAGTACGATGGGGCGGGTAGGGAGTTGTCTCCAGCGAACTCAGAGGAAAGGGATAGGCTGTGTAGGGAGAGCGTTATGCATGCAACGCGGTCAGATGGAACCACTAATTGGGTGGTTTTTGAAAAAGCTTACCACGACCATTCTCTTTTAGAGGAATTTTCGAGTGATTCTGATGATAACGAAGGGGGAAATAGTCGTGGGAATTCATCTGACTGCGTTACTCTTTCTGTCCCCCCAGGTCCCTTTTGTAGGAAAGGCATTTGCTATATGGCGTCGTCATCTAGTTCAGAAAAAAAGAGCTTCGCAAATGAAATGTTTTGCTCGGAATACATGTATATGGATCCCAAAAAATTGGAGTTTTTTCGGAGCAAACTTCACGTCTCCTCCACGGGATTTGAAGAGGACGTGATCCTGGAGCATTGTCGCCCGGGCGAGAAGGTGTGCCTTCGAAGGCCAAAGGGAGTGAAGAATGAGATGTTTCACATGTATACGGATGTATTTGAAGACCTGGGAGTGAAGTATCCCTTCACGCCTTTTGAGGTAGACATGCTTAACTGGCTGAATGTGGCGTCGTCTCAACTTCAACCCAACAGTTGGGCGTTCATACGGGCTTTTGAAATTTTATGTGAGGGGCTGGGTTTCGAACCTTCAGCTGGATCTTTCTTCACGTTCTATGGCACAAAAGGGGTAGACAAGCTATCTTGGGTGTCCGTCAGCGCGCATACGGGGTAGAGGTTGTTCCCGCCCTACGCCTCCCATTACAAAAACTGGAGGCAAACATTTCTTAGGACACAGGGGGGAGATTGCAAAGCAGCTGCTGTGCGGGTCAATGACTAGCTAAGGTTTCCCATATGCTGGACGAGCGCTCCAGCATCCATCACAGGCTTTGAGTACGAGAAGTTGGACGAGTATGAGAAGGGCGTCGTTAGCTTCTTAGACAGAATGCTGCCCATGAACATCCGGGAGCTGTTGAATAGGGAAGGGCACGCGAATAGCTTAGAAGCTTACTTGCGTAAGTTACTTTTATTTATTTATGTGTCTATTTACTCGCATGTCTATTGTTTTTGTGACCTCTATTTGTCTTTATATTTGTAGAACCCATGGCGCCCATGACTGCGACCGAGAGGAAAAAATATCTTGAAGAAATGAAGGCGAAGAAGGCTGCTGAAGGGTTGGTTATCAGACCCTTCTGGCCTCGTCACTCGTAAGTCCAAGAGAAAGGCTGAGAATCCTCCCGAGACTCAAACTGAAACTGTTGCAGAGGTTGTACAGAAAAAAGGGCAGACGTCGCCAGGGAAAGAGAAGGCGGCGACCGAGAAGAGGACGAAGAAAGTGCATTCCCAGCCCAAGACTGGCGCCACTGGGACCAGCGGAACTGTTCAGTCCTTCTGGGATAAGGACTTTAATTACGGCGCCTATGTGAAAGAGAGGTTGGCCTTTAATCTTGGCGATGTGGAAACTGGGAACCACGGTGCCATTCCCTTTATGACGCGGGATGTGGGCGTCCACTGCTTGCGGTTTATAATGCTCCTAGATGCTATAGATCATAAACATTAGGAGCTAGTGCAGAGCGAAGAAACTCTGCAGGCCAAGGTGAGGGCGCTGGAACAAGAGCTGAAGGAAACCAAGGAGGCGAAGGAGGCTATGAAGCTCGAGTGTGACGAGCGCATCTCAGATCTGAAGATTGGTCACGCGGCAGACCTGGCTGGAAAGGACGTGATCATCACTAAACTTCAAGGTGACATTGCAGCTAGTGTGGAGAGAGAGGGTCAGCTCAAGGCTGGCATTTCGGAGGCTAAAGGCGAGCTGGCCCTGACTTTTGATGCTGACTTTGAGCGAGCTAAAGCTCAAGTCGCCCTTCTACATCCTGGCGCTGATCTTTCTGCACTTGATTCGTTCAAAATTATTGTAGATGGCGTCCTGGTGGATGAACCATGATCGTTATGTAATTTATGTAATTTATGTAATTTTGAATTTGGCACAATTTGGTTTGTAATGATTTTATTATTATTTCTATGTTTAATTTCCTTTCCTTAATTTTGTCCTCTATATTTTGGATTTCTCTTATTATGGCGACATTTAGTAATTCCTTTCGCGGTGACTATTTCTGATTTCGAAACTCTTAGGAGTTGTCACACACTTTTCCAAGTTATTTTTTAGCTGAGGCGTCTATGTGATTAATGTATGTTTCCTCGTGCTTAAGAGTACTTACTGGGTGGGACCTAGTTGGATGCCTCATAGCCTTCTGTGGGTAGGTATTCGTTTTGCTCACGACGTCTTAGAGCCCACCTAATGGTTAAGGAATAAATGAGTACTTTTTTTTTGCTCACGACGTCTTAGAGCCCACCTAAGGGTTAAGGTATAAGTGAGTACTTTTTCTTTTGCTCACGACGTCTTGGAGCCCACTTAAGGGTTAAGCTATAAGTGAGTACTTTTTCTTTTGCTCACGAAGTCTTAGAGCCCACTTAAGGGTTAAGGTATAAGTGAGTACTTTTTCTTTTGCTCACGACGTCTTAGAGCCCATTTAAGGGTTAAGGTATAAGGGAGTACTTTTTTCTTGCTCGCGACGTCTTAGAGCCCACCTAAGGGTTAAGGAATTAAGCGAGTACTTTTTCTTGCTCGCGACGTCTTAGAGCCCACCTAAGGGTTAAGGAATTAAGCGAGTACTTTTTCTTGCTCACGACGTCTTAGAACCCACCTAATGGTTAAGGAATTAAGCGAGTACTTTTTCTTGCTCGCGACATCTTAGAGCCCACCTAAGGGTTAAGGAATTAAGCGAGTACTTTTTTCTTTCTCTTTTTGGCGTTGTTGGCTTATTTTGTTGCGGGCGATGTCTGCAATGAAAAAATATATGACACATAGAAAATTCAATAAGAGAGTAGGGTGCCTCATTAAAAACCCCCGCCATTGGTGGGGAAAAGTGTTGGAACAAAATGTATGAACAAGTCCTTTTTGAGTTTGATGATAACAAAGTGTTAAAAAGAAAATTGGATATGCTAGTACTTGTTTTAAGTGTGCAGGACCATATACTTAAAAATCATGTATCTAATAGTGGTTCTGAAAATCAAGTTTAAGAGCAATGAAATTTTTTTTGGAAGCTTGTGTTGCAAGTCTGAAGATCAGAATCTGAATATCAAAGTCTGAAGAACAGCGTCTGAAGAACAGTGTCTGAAGATCAGAGTCTGAAGAACACTGTCTGAAGTCTGAAGGAGAATCAGAAGTCAACTGTTGTCACTGTCAAAAGGACAAAGTACAACCACGACCTCTGCAACATTCTCAGAGTCAGAACGATCTCTGCAACTTTGTCTCCTTTAACAGAACATCCAATCCATTTTAAGGAAACAATTCAAACGTTATTCTTCATGGTACGCAGTCCATATCAAGGAAGAAATCAACGTTGGATCAATCTTCAATTCAAATGACTCTATTGATGATATGGCACCTTCTCAACGTCTCTCTATCCCTATATAAAAGGACTGAAGACTTGAAGAAGAAAAAAACAAGACTCTACAATTCTGAAAGTGCCAATACTCTGTCAAATTCACTATGCATCAATAACTTAGAAACTCTTTCAAACTTTCTCATCTTAGAATTTCTTAAGTATAAAGTCTGAAAAATGTGTTGTATTTTGTGAACACCACTGATAGTATATCAAGTGTTCAACTCAAACATATTTCTCTGTAATTCTGTTTGATTAGAAGTCTCTTGCTTTTGTGCTTGAGTAATCAGAAGTCTCTTGCTTGTGTGCTTTAGCAACTAGAAGTCTTTTACTGTGTGTTTGAGCATTTGGAAGTCTCTTGCTTGTGTGCTTGAGCATTTGTAACTATTTTGATTATAGTGAAAAATCTCTTGTAAGTAACAAGGGGACTGGACTACTTCCGGGTTGTGGAAGAAACCAGGATAATTGCTTGTGTCTTTCTCTCTCTCTCATTTACTTTACATCCGCTGCATTTTAACTCTGAAGTTAGCTTCAGACTCTGATCCCAAATCAGAAGCTGAACTAACTCAAGTTTTTGAGAAAGAAAAAGCCAACACAATCCAACCCCCCGTTCTTGTGTTTTTCTCACCTTCAGTTGGTATGAGAGCCTCGGTTCTGATATTCAATCACCAAACAGTGAGTCAGTCAAGATCTTGAGAAAAAATGTCTTCTGGTGAATCCACATCTAGAAGTGGTGGCGCTGCTGTATCATATGATTATGGTACAGATGACAAGCAATCACACTCACACCATAGACCTCCTATGTTTACTGGTGACCCTGAAAAATTTTCGTGGTGGAAAAGCAAGATGTATAGTCATATCATTGGAATAGATGATAGCCTTTGGGATATCATTGAAGATGGTATAACTATACCAGTTGATAAAGAAGGAGTTGCCATAAACAGGAAGAATCTTATTGATGGTGAAAGAAAGATTTACAGAAAGCATCACAGAGTAAGAGGTATCATTGTGGACTCTCTGCCTCACAATGAATACTTGAAGCTGAGTAATAAAGCTACTACAAAGGCCATTTTCACATCCTTATGCTCTAACTATAAGGGAAACAAGAAAGTTAGAGAAGCTAAGGCTAACCTTCTGGTTCAACAGTATGAGTTGTTCAAGATGAAGGAGGATGAAAACATTGAGACTATGTTCTCAAGGTTTTAGACTCTGGTATCTGGACTTCAGATTCTTCAAAAGAGTTACTCAACTGCTGACCATGTGAACAAGATCCTCAGAAGTCTGCCATCTAAATGGAGACCTAAAGTAACTGCCATTGAGGAAGCTAAAGATATAAATACTCTTAGTATTGAAGATCTTATCAGCTCTCTCAAAGTGCATGAACTAGGACTCAATGAAGATGAACCTGTTAGAAAGTCCAAGTCTATTGCACTTAAATCTAAAGGAAAGTCATCAAAAGCTCTAAAAGCTATAGAATCTGATGAAGAATCTCCTGAGGGAAGTTCTGAAGAAGATTCAGAAGCTGAGGAGCTAGCAATGCTTTCTAAAAGGTTTCAGTACTTGATGAAGAGACAGAAGAAATATTCTAACAGGAGCAGTAACTTCAAAGGATCTGGTTCCAAGAAGGAAGATCAGAAGGGGTGCTTCAACTGCAAAAAGACTGGTCATTTCATAGCTGACTGTCCTGAGCTACAGAAGGACAAATCATAGGAGAAATCCAAGAATACCAGCTCAAAATCAAGCAACTTTAGAAACAAGCTCAAGAAAAGTCTTATGGCAACATGGGATGATCTTGATAATGAATCTGAATCTGAGAAGGATGATGAAGAAGAAGCTAACCTAGCTCTTGTGGCAACAGCATCTTCTGATACAGAGTTAGGTTCAGACTCTGAGGATGAAGATGAGGTATATTCTGAACTTACTCATTCTAAGCTTGTTGATACAGTTAAGGATCATATGAACCATCTCAGAAGCAAGTTAATTCAAAAAAATCTTTGAAAAAGAAATATAACTTGCTGTCTGATGAGAACCTCCAACTTCACAATCATATCAATGAGATTGATGAAGAAGTTAGAGAACTCAGAGAAATGGCTCATAAGAAGCCTGATGAAGTCCCAAGTGAGCAAGAAATTGCACTTCAGGAGTTCATCCTAACTGGAATCAACAGAAGTAAGGTTGCTTCTATGATTTACAATATTAACAAAAACAGGGGAGAAGGTATTGGTTTCAATAATGATCCATTTAATCATTCAAAAGAAACAAACCTATCATCCTGTTATGGAGATATTATGAAAGGCACTGAGGTGTGTTTTGTATCTGCATCTAACATTTCTAAGAAACTGAATTTATCAGAAACTGAGATTGCTGAAATTGAAGTTCTGAACAACTCAGAATCTAAAACTTCTGAACCTAAGGAAAAGATGAAGGCAAAATCTAAAACTTTGCCAAAATCTAAGCCAAAAGGTTCTAAGTCTAAGACTATGAGGAAAACAGACTTTAAATCTGAAAGGGTTCAAAGTCTGAAGAGGTCAGAACCTAAGACAAGCAAGTCTCAGACTCTGAAAAATTCAGACTCACATTTTCAAAAGATCGTGTTTGCAAAATCTTCAAAAGATAAGAAACCAGTATATGCAAAACCTTTTAAATCTCAGAATGTCAGACAAAAGGTACAAAAGAAGCCATATCCTTTCAGAACTAACCAAAGAGGACCCATAAAGATATGGGTACCTGTTGAGTATCTATGTGTTGGCTACATGTTTGGTAAAATCAAAGTGTGCAAGCATGCGTCCTCAGATGTTATTTTGGTCCTTCAGAAGGAAGAAAATGGTTTTGAGAAGTTTCAGACGCAGAATGGACCTTCAGACGTAGAATGGACCTTCAGACGCAGAATGGGCCTTCAAACGCATGAACTGTTCATCAGACGTAGGATGGGTCTTCAGACGCACTGTTCAGACGTTGACCAGCGTTGAACTTCAGAAGCTGCTTTTCAGAAGTTGATTTTTGCGCGTATCTTTTGAAGATTTGTTGAGGTTTTATTAAGGCTGAAGTTTCCAGAAGTATGATAATTTTATGTGAAGATCTATTGAAGATTGACTTCGTATTTATTGATGAATATATTTTCAAAGTATCTTTGCAAAATATAATTTAGAAATATATGTTTCCTTTTTGAGCCTTTGCATATTTCAGAATCATATCAATTGAAGAATATTTGGTTCAAAATTATGAGAGTTGCTGAAGCCTATATAAGGAGAGGACGTGCTGCTTTGAAGACTAGTTAATCAAAAACCAGAAAATTGAGGCTTAGAGTTTTAAGAGTTTTTGAGTTTGTAAGCTTAGGCTTTGATTGTACACCACTCATCTGAGTTGGTTTAGTTGTTTTGAGTTGTAAATCATTCTAAGCTTTTAAGTACGAATGATGTTTTTGTTTTGTTGAAGTGTGTCTTCATAAACTGGGTTGTTTGTTTAAGTGTTGCTGATCACTGGGTTGTGGTTAAGTAATTGGGAAGTAAGTAGTGTCTTATACTTAGGTGGTGCTCCTGAGTAGAAGTCTTAACTAGTGGAGATTGATTGCTAAGGCTGGGAACAGGGGGTTTGTGTCTGAGTCTTTGAGTTAATTCCTCATAGTGGATTTCCTTCCTGGATTGGTATCCTCCAGATGTAGGTGATGTTTGCACCGAACTGGGTTAACAAATAATGTGTGTTATTTACTTTCTGCACTTTATTTTAGCTGCTTCTGAACTTGTGCTATTGTGCTCTGTTTTGCAAACATCGTGCTCTGTTTTTAAGTTCTGATCATTACCTGCCAGAATTTCAATTGGCATCAGAGCAGGCACCCTGCCTGTTATTGGGTGAGCTCCAGGGAAGACTTTTCTGGCAAGCATGGACAAGGAGGGAGGATATGTTAACAGACCACCTCTGCTGGATGGCACAAATTATGAATACTGGAAGTCTCGTATGTGTGCATTCCTGAAATCCATAGACAGCAGGACCTGGAAAGCTGTGCTAAAAGGTTGGGATCATCCAGTTGTGTTAGACAAAGATGATAAGACTAAGGTGCTGAGACCAGAAGAAGAATGGACAAAGGCTGAAGATGATCTGGCTCTTGGAAACTCCAAAGCTTTTAATGCACTATTCAATGGAGTGGACAAGAACATGTTCAGACTGATCAAGCAGTGTACCATTGCCAAAGAAGCCTGGGAGATACTGAAGACCACTCATGAAGGAACTTCAAAGGTTAAGATGTCCAGACTCCAACTACTCACCACTAAATTTGAAAACTTGAAGATGATGGAGGATGAGAACATTCAAGACTTCTATATGGATGTCCTGGATATGGCTAATTCTTTTGAGTCTCTTGGAGAGAAGATGTCAGATGAGAAGATTGTTAGAAAAATACTCAGGTCACTTCCTAAAAGATTTGACATGAAAGTGACAGCTATTGAGGAAGCTCATGACATCTCTACTATGAAGGTTGAGGAGCTTATTGGATCCTTGCTGAATTTTGAAACAGCTTTCTGTAAACAGACTGAGAAGAAAGGGAAAGGAGTAGCTTTTGCAGTCAATTCTGAAGCTGATGATCAACAAGAGTTTGATGAGGATGATGATAGCTTATCAGAAGCACTTGTGTTGGTAGGGAAACAATTCAACAAAATTCTGAAACATGTTGACAGGAAATCCAAATCCAAAGGTCAGAACTTCAGATTCAACAACAATAAGTAACAAAGTGATGAGAAGAGCAATCAAGCAAAGGGTGTGCAGTGCTTTGAGTGTGAAGGCTATGGACATATCAAGTCAGAATGTCCTACTTATCTTAAGAAGCAGAAGCAGAGCTTAGCTGTTACTTGGTCTGATGAAGATGACTTAGAAGGAGAAGTAGAGAGTAAGTCAGCTAAGCATGTTGCTGCTTTTATGGTTTCAGAAGTTCTATCAGAGTCTGAAGCATCATCAGAGACTGAAACTTCATCAGAGTCTGAAGCCAGTGATGAAGAATTGGCTTTTGAGGAACCAGCTGTCTCTTATGAAGAATTATATCTCAGAAATCAAGAACTGTGCAAGTTATTAGAGAATCAGAAGGAGACTGTCTGTCAACTTCAGTCTGAAAGGTGTGATCATTTAGGACAGATTTCTGATCTTAAAGATGAGGTGAGCTAACTGAATTCTCAGCTTGAGAACATGAAGAAGCAAGTCAGGATGATGAATACAGCTACTGATGTGCTGGATGAGATATTGGAGAATCAGAAACAAGGGAAACAAACTGGCTTAGGATTTGTTGATCAGACCTTGAACCTCAAACAGAAGAATCCTGCTAAAAGGTTTGTTCCTGCTACTGAGAACTATGATCCTATGATAGGCACTTCTAAGATGAAACTGAAGTGGAAATAATAGTCACAAGAAAGGGGGGGTTTGAATTGTGACCCTTTTTAAATTTAACCTGCACTTGTGGTAAATCATTCTCAAGTTGATACTTGGAAGAAATAAAAACTTGGTTAAGTTCAGAACATTCTGAAGTGCGTTCAGAACTGTTAGCGTAATAAATGATGAACAAAGTGATAATGGTGTGTAAACTGAATTTAAACATTTATGCTGAAAATAAATAGTAAAGGGATAGAGAAGAAAGGCACACAGAATTTTATAGTGGTTCACCCAATGTGGGTTAGTCCACTCCTCACAATCTTGTGAGACTTTCCACTATGATGCTTGAGATAACCTCTCAAATCCTGCACCGTACAATCTTGTTCCCTTGGAACGGTTACAACCTGTATTCTCTAAGCCTCAGCAGGCTCTCCACTTTCTGTGCTAAGTCACACCAGACCTTGCACTATGTTACTTAACCTAGACTTTAATACCCTTAAAACTAGATGAAATTTGCTCTTTACAATTGATTGGAGTTTTGAAGAAATGTTGTCAAGATGAAGACAATCAGAAGAGAAGAAAGGAGGGAGAAATTATCTTTAACAAGATAAAAGAGAATTGATTTACACTTTAAGAGACAATTTGAAATCTCAGTGATGATCAATTCGAAATGCTAAAGCTTCAAACACTTTTCATATGTTTTCTTGTATTCTTTGCAATGGTGTATGTAATGCTGAGCCTTTCACTTCTATTTATAGAGTTATTGGTCTCTTGTAGCCGTTGGAGGGTGACCAATGGTCTTGTGCCATGTGTCCTGGGCCCCACTGACTTTTACTTGAAAATCTGGGTGAACATTCTGAACTTCAGAATGTTGTTGTGTTCTTGAGAATACTTCAGAACGTTGTTGCATTCTTGATGATCTTCATCTGGGTTCATCATGTATGAATGAAGATATGAGTTTCTGGGTTCATCATATGCGTCTCATATGATTTTCTGGGCATTATCCATAAGCAGTGACTTTAACACATACATCAGAATGTTGCTGGATAATACTTTCCCAGATTTGCCTTGGAGACAGTGCAGGACAGATAAAGTGGAACTGTCACTTCATGCCCATGCTTTAGGGGATTTTGTTGGTCTTGTACAGTACCAACTCCCTTATGTGTCAAAATCTTATTGATTCTGACTTGGAGATTGTAATCTTGCTTTTGCTTTACTTTTCCAACTACTCTATTGTTGCTGTCAGAATTAAAGCATGTGCTGTATTGAACTTTCTGAACTCTGAAAGTTCCTTTTGTTTTACTTAGGATGATTTGTAAGACTTTCATTTGATGTAATCAAATCCCAATAGTGAAACATCAATGAAGTGCAGTAATTTGAACATCTAGGATGATATTCCCTTTTGGAATATTCCTATTAATTCAATGTTCATAGTCTTAAATGAACATTGAATATCCTTTTTGACATTTATCTTGTAAATGCCTTTATTGCTTGATTGATCCATGCAAGTATGCTTTCCTGGACATTTATTTATGCCACGTGTGACTTGTATGTTTTTGATAGTGTTCTTGAATTTCTGGGCTTGTGTAAAAGCAGCCTTATGACAGACTTTCTGAACTGTGAACAAGCTTCTGAACTGTGTTCAGCTTCTGAACAATGTTCAGCTTCTGAACTGTGTACAAGCTTCTGAACTATGTTCAGCTTCTGAACTGTGTATAAGCTTCTGAACTGTGTTCAGCTTCTGAACTATGTTCAGCTTCTGAACTGTGTCCAACCTTCTGAACTCTTGTTCAACTTTCTGAACTTTGACAAAGTTCTTTCTTCTTAGTGGTCTTTGATTCTTTGTATCTTGGTATGGTTCATACTTTGTTCCTGTCTTAGTTAATCACTCAAGAACACATTAAATACCAAGAACTATCAAAGTCCATTAATCCTTTAATCACCATAGATGTCTTTAATGATTTCTTGATCCAACGTCGAAATCTTTTTTCTACATATGATATGTTCATATCACATCTGTTCTTGTATGTTCTTGGTGTGGACATTGAATTTTGGGTTTGCTCTAACGAACCTTCTGAACAACCTTCTGAGCTCCTTCTGGGTTCATACATATGAACTTCAGAATGTTTCTTCTGGGTTCCTTCTTTTTTGATGGTTGTACTTTATGTTGAACATTCTGATTATCTTAAACATTCTAATGTTCTTCAATACATTGAACCTTATGAAGGTTGTTTATTTATTCCTTTCAAAAACTACTTGAAGCATATAAATGAGAGATCATTTGTTTTGACAAACAAGATGATTCTTTCTTTGAAGTCCAAAAGAATATTTCTTTGCATCATTGCTTGTAACCGATGACTTTAAATATTCTTGTTTATCCATGAAGTAATCCTTTAATATTTCTGGAAATATTTTGGGTTAATTGTTCATGATCATTATGAACTACATTCATATGAACATTCTGAACTCTGAACTTCTTATCCTTAGAAGCTTTAGAAGTGTGATACTTTGAGGAGGTTCTGAGACTCTTCCTAACTTGTATGCATATTTCCTTTTATCTTGTTTACCCATGGAGGATCTTCACATCATATAACATAAAACTCAATGTGAGTTTTGTCACATAACTTCAAGCACCTTCTTGTGTAACTTGTGATGTAAGATCTTCCATCATGATTCTTGTGTAACTGATGATATACTCATTCTTTCATTGTGGAGTAGATATAATGCACTTATTGATGTGGGAGGCTTCTAGCTTATCCACTTATGTGATTCCTGTTCTTATAACAAAAACTCAAGTGCAAACATCAGTAGATCACCATTCAAAAAACTTATCATTTATTCCACGAGGTTTGTTATCATTAAAACATTCATCAAAAAGATTTTTGCTTCAACAGAAACCTCAGAAGCAATCTCAGAAGACAAAAAACAAGAGAAGAAATCATCCATGGGTTTGTCATCATTGTGGAAAGAAGGGGCACATTAAACCATTTTGTTTCAAGCTATATGGTTATCCTGAGCATTTTCAGTATAGAAGAGTTGAACCTGCAGCAAAAAGAATCAATGTTCAGAAGGTGTGGAAACCCAAATGTAATAGTGTTGGTCTAATGGCTCACACCTCTCAGAAAGCATCATCTAGGAAAGACTGGTACTTTGACAGTGGCTGCTCTAGACACATGACTAGAGTTAGTAAATTTCTTAAGAATATAAGACCTCACTCCAGTGGTTATGTAACTTTTGGTGGTGGAGCTAGAGGAGAAATTCTTGGAATTGGAGATTTGGTGAGTGATGGACTACCAAGGTTAGACAATGTGCTGTTAGTTAAAGGATTAACTTCCAATTTAATTAGTATAAGCCAGCTGTGTGATCAAGGGATGGAAGTGAACTTCAACAAGACTGAGTGTCTGGTTACTGCTGGAAAAAGAGAAGTGCTAATGAGAGGTAAGAGGTCCAAGAAGGACAATTGTTATGTGTGGGTTCCTGAAGAAGAAGACAGACTCTGTCATCAGAAGCCTGAGCACTTAAACATGAAGGGTTTGAAGAAAGTCAAGTTTGTGGAACCCAAAATTAAGATCAATAAAGACAAAGTTTGTGTTGAGTGTCAAAGTGAAAAACAAATCAAGATGTATCACAAGGAGCTGAAGCATCTTGAACTTCAAATGAATCACTGGATGTCTATGCTAGATGAAAGCCTAGATGTGAAGAAGAATGTTTCTGTTTGTAATTCTTCAAAAGTTTGTTTGCATGAGGAATTTTAGCAATTACAGAATGCAGAGGGTGAGGAAGCTGGAAGTGAGGGAGATGAGGTTGTTGCAGATGCTGATTCTGAGTCTGATCTAAATTTAGTTTTTGTTCTCCATGTGAAGACTGTGTTTTGTCAAAAATTTTTGGCTAAAAAGGGGGGAGAAAAACTTGTGTTTAGTTTCAGAATGTGCATGTTCAGAGTTTGTTGAGTTTCAGTGTTCAGATTTAATTTTGTTCAGAATTCATGTGTTTTAGAAATTGACTGTCCTATTCAGAATTCAGAAGCATTTCAACAAAGGCTGTGCAGATGTGTTTGAGGGGGAGTTTTTGTCTCAGGGGGAGTGCATTAGTATTATGTTCCTGAGTTGTGGTGTGTTTCAGTTTCAGAAGCAATTTTTCAGAACTTACTGCAGTTCAGAATTAAGGAGGAGAGTTGTTTGTGATATGCTGAGTTGCAGGGGGAGTTTTCTGGGAATTATGAAGCTGGTGTGTGTTGCCGGTGTGTGTTTGTACTTCAGGGGGAGTTTTCATATGTGTTTCAGCAACTGTGAAGTGTGTGTGTGCTTCAGGATGTGTTGTGATAGTTCAGAAGCTAAAGCTGGTTGGTTTAATTTGTTTAACATAGTTTTTTATCTGCTGCTGACTTTGGTGCTATGTTTAAAAGTTTGTAGTTCTCCATGGTTGATTTATTTTGAAGAGTGAAGAACTTGTTTTTATGGTTTATTTGATTTTAGCCAAAAATTTGCCAAAGGGAGAGATTGTTGAGTATCTATGTGTTTGCTACATGTTTGGTAAAATCAAAGTGTGCAAGCATGCGTCCTCAGATGTTATTTTGGTCCTTCAGAAGCAAGAAAATGGTTTTGAGAAGTTTCGGACGCAGAATGGACCTTCAGACGCAGAATGGACCTTCAGACGCAGGAACTGTTCATCAGACGCAGGATGGGTCTTCAGACGCACTGTTCAGACGTTGACCAGCGTTGACCTTCAGAAGCTGCTTTTCAGAAGTTGATTTTTGCGCGTATCTTTTGAAGATTTGTTGAGGTTTTATTAAGGCTGAAGTTTCCAGAAGTATGATAATTTTATGTGAAGATCTATTGAAGATTGGCTTCGTATTTATTGATGAATATATTTTCAAAGTATCTTTGCAAAATATAATTCAGAAATATATGTTTCCTTTTTGAGCCTTTGCATATTTCAGAATTATATCAATTGAAGAATATTTGGTTCAAAATTATGAGAGCTGCTGAAGCCTATATAAGGAGAGGACGTGCTACTTTGAAGACTAGTTAATCAAAAACCAGAAAAGTGAGTCTTAGAGTTTTAAGAGTTTTTGAGTTTGTAAGCTTAGGCTTTGATTGTACACCACTCATCTGAGTTGGTTTAGTTGTTTTGAGTTGTAAATCATTCTAAGCTTTTAAGTACGAATGATGTTTTTGTTTTGTTGAAGTGTGTCTTCATAAACTGGGTTGTTTGTTTAAGTGTTGCTGATCACTGGGTTGTGGTTAAGTAATTGGGAAGTAAGTAGTGTCTTATACTTAGGTGGTGCTCCTGAGTAGAAGTCTTAACTAGTGGAGATTGATTGCTAAGGCTGGGAACAGGGGGTTTGTGTCTGAGTCTTTGAGTTAATTCCTCATAGTGGATTTCCTTCCTGGATTGGTATCCTCCAGATGTAGGTGATGTTTGCACCGAACTGGGTTAACAAATACTGTGTGTTATTTACTTTCTGTAGTTTATTTGAGCTGCTTCTGAACCTGTGCTATTGTGCTCTGTTTTGCAAACATCGTGCTCTGTTTTTAAGTTCTGATCATTACCTGCCAGAATTTCTGTACCTAAATCTGAAATCATTTTCGTTGCAGATATGCTTAAAAGCCAAAGAAAAGGAGAAGTCATGGTACCTGGACAGTGGTTGCTCGCGTCACATGACAGGAGAAAAGTCTATGTTCCAAACCCTGACCATGAAAGAGGGAGGAATTGTGGGATTTGGAGGAAACCAAGAAGGCAAGATCATTGGTACTGGTAAGATAGGTATTTCTTCCATTTCCATTAATAATGTTTGGTTGGTAGATGGACTAAGACATAACCTACTTAGCATAAGTCAATTTTGTGACAGTGGGTATGATGTCTTGTTTCATAAAAACACTTCCACTGTAATCAACAACAAAGATAAATTTGTTGTGTTCAAGGGAAAGAGAAACAACAATGTGTATAAGATTGATTTTTCAGAACTGGTTGATCAGAAGGTAGTTTGTCTTCTGTCAGTGAGTGATGAGAAATGGGTATGGCACAAAAGGTTGGGACATGCTAACTGGAGACTCATCTCTAAGCTTAGCAAGTTACAACTGGTCAGAGGCTTACCAGACATTGACTATCACTCAGATGCTCTCTATGGAGCATGCCAGAAAGGAAAAATTGCTAAAACTTCTTTTAAATCCAAAAACATTGTTTCTACCTCCAGACCCTTAGAACTACTTCACATTGATCTGTTTGGTCCTATTGGCACAGCATCAATCAATGGGAAGAAGTATGGATTGGTAATTGTTGATGATTACAGTAGGTGGACTTGGGTTAAATTCCTAAGAACCAAGAATAAAACATATGATGTGTTCAACAACTTCTGCAAGCAAGTACAAACTGAAAATGAATTGAAAATTTTGAAAGTTAGAAGTGATCATGGTGGTGAATTTGAGAATGAACCTTTTGAAACTTTTTGTGAAGAACATGGAATCCTCCATGAGTTCTCTTCTCCTAGAACTCCACAACAAAATGGAGTTGTAGAGAGAAAGAACAGGTCTTTGCAAGAAATGGCCAGAACCATGATTCATGAATCTAACATTACAAAGTACTTCTGGGCAGAAGCTGTTAACACACCATGTTATATTCAGAACAGAATCTATATTAGACCAATTCTGAATAAAACAGCATATGAGTTATTCAAAGGAAGAAAGCCAAGCATTTCTTATTTTCATCAGTTTGGATGTACATGTTACATTCTAAACAATAAAGTCTATCTAAAGAAATTTGATGTTAAGGCTCACAAGGGTATCTTTTTAGGATACTCTGAGAGATCTAAAGCATACAGAGTGTATAATTCTGAAACACATGTTGTTGAAGAATCAATGCACATTAGATTTGATGACAAGAAGCCTGATAATAAAATATCAGAGCTAGTTGAGAGTTTTGCAGATACTCAGCTTTCAGAGGATACTTCAGAACCTGATCAGATTTCTGAGTCTGAAGAAAGTTCAGAATCTGAAAATCTTCCAGAAGCTGAAATTCTTCCAGATGCTGAAAACCTCTCAGAAGCTGACTCTCCTCCTGAAGCTAATTAACATCAAGATGATTCTGAACAAGGTCTTAATGAATCTCAAGAAGCAAATCCACCCAGAAACACCTTCAAGTACAAGTCTTCACATCCTGGAGAATTAATCATTGGAAACTGTTGAGTATTTTGAAGTTGGCTGCATGTTTTGGTAAAAGCAATGTGTTCAAGCAAAGCATCTCCATGTATATATGAAGTCTTCAGTTGCAAGAATTCGCATTTGAAGAAGTTCAGAAGCTGTTTGGACCTTCAGAAGCTGAATGTTCCTTCAGACGCAGGAACAGTGCATCAGAAGCTGAAATCCTTCAGACGCGCTACAGTGCATCAGACACACTATTCATGTGTTGACCCGCGTTGACTTCTTCAGAAGCTGCACTTTCATGTGTTATTTCTGTGCGAATCTTTATGAGATTTGTTAAGGATTTATTATGGATGAAGGGTTCTAGAATGCTGATTGATTTGATGAAGATTTAGTGAAGATTGGCCTCGTGTTTATGCTGAATTATATTTTTTTGAAGCAATCTTTTCAAAGATACATTGCAGAATTTTTGAGCCATTCATATTTCAGAAACATATCATACTTAGAAGATTGGGTTCAGATTAATGCTGCTTGCTGAAGTCTATAAAAGGAGATTGCTGCTACTTGTTCAAGACTTGCGAATTACATATCAGAAATTAGAGAATTGAGTATTTGTTTGTTTTAAACTTAGGTTTATTTTGTACACCACTCAAACTGAGTTGGTTTAGAGTTTTAATTGAGTTGTAATTCATTCTAAGCCTTTAGGTACGAATGAAGTCTTTGTGTTATTGAAGTGTGTTCTTCAGAACTGGGTTGAGTTCAGAGTTGTTTTGTAACTGGGTTAGTTACTTGGATAGGAAGTTAGTAGTGTTCTAATACTCAAGGTGTTGGGTAGAAATCAGAACTAGGAGGAGATTGATTGCTTAGGCTAGGAACAGGGGGTCTGTGTCTTTAGTCTTAAGGATTAATTCCTATAGTGGATTTCCTTCCTGGATTGGTATCCTCCAGACATAGGTGGCATTTGCACCGAACTGGGTTAACAAATACTTGTGCCTTTTTACTTTTCTGCACTTTTAATCCTGCTTCTGAACTGTTTTCAAACGTGCTCTGTTTTACTATCTTTGTGCCCTGTTTAAGTTTTGTTTAAGTCCTAGCCAGAATTTCAATTGGCATCAGAGCAGGCACCCTGCCTGTGATTGGGTGAGCTCCAGGGAAGTGTTTTCTGGCAAGCATGGATAGAGAGGGAGGTTATGTTAACACACCACCATTACTGGATGGCACGAATTATGAATACTGGAAGTTCAGAATGTGTGCTTTCCTAAAATCCATAGACAGCAGGACTTGGAAAGCTGTGTTAAAAGGTTGGGATCATCCAGTAGTTTTAGACAAAGATGGGAACAAAACTGAGATTCTGAAACCTGAAGAAGAGTGGACAAAAGCTGAAGATGATCTATCTCTTGGGAACTCTAAAGCTTTGAATGCAATATTCAATGGTGTGGACATGAACATGTTCAGACTCATCAAGCAGTGTACTGTTGCAAAGGATGCTTGGGAAATATTGAAAACCACTCATGAAGGAACCTCTAAGGTCAAGATGTCCAGACTCCAGTTACTTACCACTAAGTTTGAGAACCTGAAGATGATGGAGGATGATAATATTCAGGATTTCTACATGAATGTGCTGGATATGGCAAATTCCTTTGAGTCTCTTGGGGAGAAGATGTCAGATGAGAAGATAGTGAGAAAGATACTCAGGTCACTTCCCAGAAGGTTTGACATGAAGGTGACTGCTATAGAAGAAGCTCATGACATCACCACTATGAAGGTTGAGGAGCTTATTGGGTCTCTACTGAACTTTGAGACTGCTTTCAGTAAACAGCCTGACAAGAAAGGGAAAGGAATAGCTTTTGCAGTTAATTCTGAAGCTGATAATCAACATGAGTCTGATGAGGATGATGGTGATTTATCAGAAGCTCTAGTGTTGCTGGGAAAACAATTCAACAAAATTCTGAAGAATGTTGACATAAAATCCAAATCCAAAGGTCAGAATTTCAGATTCAACAACAAGAAGCAACAAACTGATATGAAAAAGACCAAGTCTGGGGAGAAAAGTAATCAAGCTAAAGGTGTGTAGTGCTTTGAGTGTGAGGGTTATGGACATATCAAGTCAGAATGTCCAACTTTTCTTAAGAAGCAGAAGAAGAAGAGCCTAGCTGTTTCGTGGTCTGATGATGATTCTGAAGAAGATGCTGCAAGTGAATCAGCTAAGTGTGATACAAGTCTGATGGTAAAGTTAATATCTCAGAAGTCAGTAGCTAATTCAAAGACTGAAGCAGTTTTAGAGTCTGAGACGTTTTCAAAGTCTGACTCTGAGTCTGAAGCTTCATCTGTGTCTGAAGTTGCTAAAACCTCATATGATGAACTGGCTGACAACTACATAAAGCTATACACCAGAAGTGCAGAAGTTTGCAAGCAAGTTCTGGATCAGAAGGAGACAATATGTCAACTGGAGGCTGAGAAAGGTGAATTGTTAGTGCAGAATTCAGAACTAAAAGAAGAAGTTAGCCAACTAAACTCCCAGCTTGAGAATATGAAAAAGCAGGTCAGAATGATGAATACTGCTACTGATGTGCTGGATGAGATTCTGGAGAATCAGAAACAAGGAAAAACTGGTTTAGGCTTTGTTAATCAGACTCAGAACCTCAAGCAGAAAAATCCAGTTAAATATTTTGTTCCTGCCACTAAAACTTGTAATCCTATGATTGGGACATCTAAGATGAGACCTCAGAAGCAAGCCCAGATGCAAGGTCAGAAGCAAGCTCAGATGCAAACTCAGAAGCAACCCCAAAGGTTTAACAGAAACAAAAGAAGAAATCATCCATGGATCTGTCATCATTGTGGAAAGAAGGGGCATATTAAACCTTTTTGCTTCAAGTTATATGGTTATCCTGAACATTTTTAGTATAGAAGAGTGGAACCAGCTGCAACCAGAAATAATGTTCAGAAGGTGTAGAAGCCCAAAGTCAAGATTGTTGGCCTTATAGCTCATACATCATTGAGAGCCACCTCTAAAGAAGACTGGTACTTTGATAGTGGGTGTTCAAGACACATGACCGGTGTGAAGAAGTTGCTGAGTAATATAAAGCCTTATTCCAGAAGCTATGTGACATTTGGAGATGGAGCAAAGGGTGAGATTCTGGGTATTGGTGACTTAATCAGTGAAGGTTTGCCTAGACTTAATGATGTGCTGTTGGTGAAAGGATTAACTTCTAATCTGATCAGTATTAGCCAGCTTTGTGATCAAGACTTAAAGGTGAATTTCAACAAAGAAGAATGTGTGGTAACTGATCAAGAAAGCAAGGTTCTGATGAGAGGCTGCAGATCAAAGGATAACTGTTATTTATGGGTGTCTGAAGAAGAAAGAAGCCTGACTTCTTGTCTCATGAGTTCAGAAGAAGAAGTCAGACTCTGGCACCAGAAATTGGGACATTTGCATCTGAAAGGCATGAAAAAAAAATCCTAAGTACTGAAGCTATCAGAGGTTTACCTAATCTGAAGATCAATGAGGACAGTGTTTGTGGTGATTGTCAAATTGGAAAACAAACAAGAAAGTCTCATCCCAGATTAGTACACCAGGTAACTACAAAAGTACTAGAACTGTTACATATGGATTTAATGGGGCCTATGCAAGTTGAAAGTATTGGAGGTAAAAGATATAATTTTGTTATGGTTGATGACTATTCAAGATTCACATGGGTTAGCTATGTTAGAGAAAAGTCAGATGTCTTTGAAGTGTTTAAAGAGTTGTGCATTCAGTTACAAAGAGAGAAGGATTGTGGAATTGTCAGAATCAGAAGTGATCATGGCAAGGAATTTGAAAACAAGAGATTTTGAGTTCTGTGCTTCTGAAGGAATAAAGCATGAGTTTTATGCACCTATAACACCTCAGCAAAATGGTGTAGTTGAGAGGAAGAATAGAACATTAGCAGAATGTGCAAGAGTTATGTTACATGCAAAGAAACTACCATACATGTTCTGGGCTGAAGCAATGAACACTGCATGTTACATACACAATAGAGTGACTTTAAAGAAGGGAACTAGATCTACCTTGTATGAACTGTGGAAAGGAAGGAAGCCTACAGTCAAATATTTTCATGTTTTTGGGAGCAGATGTTACATTTTGGCTGATAGAGAAAATAGAAGAAACTGGATCCTAAGTCTGATGAAGGTATATTTCTGGGTTATTCAGTGAACAGCAGAGCTTATAGGGTGTTTAATACCAGAACCAAGGTTGTGATGGAGTCCATTAATGTTGTGATTGATGATCTGTCTGCTGAGAAAGATAGAGATTGTTGGAACAAAATGTGTTTAAACAACTCTCTACTGAATTAAGGGGGAAATTGTTGAAACATTATGTGTAAACATATCTCTCTTTATGGTTTTGATGATAACAAAGTGTTAAATAGAAAATTGGTTATTTGCTAATGCTTTGTTCAAGTTATTTCAGAACCACGTGCTTAATGATTGGTAATTGATAATGGTTATGAAAGAACAAGCTTAGAGCAAGAAAGGAAAGCTTAGAAGCACGTCGCAAAGCTGGAAAAACTGGGTCTGAAGAGTGCTCCTGAAGTGGTGCCTCTGAAGGGGAGTCTGAAGCCTGCGTCTGAAGACAGCTTCTGAAGTCTGGGTGCTTCTGAAGAAGTCAACAAAAGTCAACTTCTGAAGACCAGCTTCTGATCCGTACAACTGAAACCAGCTTCTGATGTTCAGCCAGCTTCTGATGAAGAGAAGCTTCTGAAGGCTGATGTGGCATGGAAAGCAACTGATACTGTGCGCATTTAATGCCTGGATATGTCAGAGCAACCCAATGGAACAGTTGTCTCCCTGACTCAAACATTCCCCAGCTTTTAAGGAAAGTAAATTCAAAAATGGCTGCTGCTCTGTTTTCTTGAAAAAGTTCAGTACACAATTGCAGCAAACCTAGCTCACAACTTGCAACGGCTCCTTTCCTAAAACCTGCAATCTTCAACAACTCTATTTTCCTCTATAAAAGGAAGAAGTTTTGAAGAAGAATTTTGCTAAGACTCTTGAAACATATTTGCTGAACCTGTGCTCTGTTTTGCTGTAAAAACTCATAAGTTCATAAAACTCTTAGAAATTCTCTTAGTTTCTGTAACTTAGAATTTCTTAAGGTTAAGAGTCTTAACATGTGTTGTATTAAGAGAACACCTCTGATATTTTATCAAGTGTTCAACCCAAACTCATTTATTTGTGATTCAGTTTGGTCCCTAAGTCTCAGTCTGTATACTGAGCAATTGTAACCTCATTCCTTTGTGGTCTGAGTCAGAAGTCTCTTGACTTAGTGTCTTGAGCATTGGGAAGCCTCTTAACTTAGTGTCTTGAGCATTGGAAGCCTCTTGACTTAGTGTCTTGAGCATTGGAAGCCTCTTGACTTAGTGTCTTGAGCATTGGAAGCCTCTTGACTTAGTGTCTTGAGCATTAGAAGCCTCTTCCTTTGTGGTTGAGCAATTGGAAGCCTCTTCCTTGGTGGTTGAGCAACTGGAAGTCTCTTCCTTAGTGGTTGAGCAATTGTAATCAGCTGATTATAGTGGAAATATCTTGTTGGAAAACAAGGGGACTGGACTACTTCCTACATTGGGAAGGAACTAATATAAATCTTTGTGTGTCTCTCTTTCCCTCTCTCTTTTCATTTTATATCCGCTGCAATACTCTTTGAGAAATAGTTTAGAACTGATTCATATCAGCTTCTGAACTTAACTTAAGTTTTTGAAAAGAAAGAAACCAAGTTTTTGGAGTCCACACAATTCAACCCCCCCTTCTTGTGTGTGTTTCTCACCTTCAGTTGGTATCAGAGCTCCAGTTCTGATATTAACACTTAACAGTGTGTCAGTCTTGATCCTGAGAAAAACATGACCTCAACTAGTGGTTCACCTCCACCCTCTCCCAGAAATCAAAGAACTGTAGCATATGACTATGGTACAGATGACATAAAATCTAGATCACACAATAAACCCCCAATGTTTACTGGTGATCCAGAAAAGTTTTCATGGTGGAAGAGCAAAATTTACAGTCATATAATTGGTATTGATGACTCACTTTGGGATATCATTGAAGATGGAATCTCAATACCAGTTGATGAAGAAGGTGTTGCTGTCAACAGAAGAGCTCTAAGTGATGCACAAAGAAAAATCTATAGGAAGCATCACAATGTGAGAGGAATCATTGTGGATTCCCTACCTCATTCTAAGTACCAGAAGCTGAGTGACAAGTCAACAGCAAAAGCAATATTCACATCCCTCTGCTCTAACTATGAAGGTAATAAAAAGGTTAGAGAAGCTAAGGCTAACATTCTTGTTCAGCAATATGAACTGTTCAGAATGAAAGAGGATGAAAATATTGAGACAATGTTCTCAAGATTTCAGACTCTGGTTTCTGGACTTCAGATTCTGAAGAAGAGTTATACCACAGCTGATCATGTGAATAAAATCCTTAGAAGTCTGCCATCTAAATGGAGACCTAAAGTGACTGCTATTGAGGAAGCTAAGGATCTGAATACATTAAGTATTGAGGATCTTATAAGCTCCCTCAAGGTGCATGAACTGGGACTCAATGAGGATGAATGTGTTAGAGAACCAAAATCATTAGCACTGAAATCTAAAAGAAAGCCTGCTAAAGCTTTGAAAGCTATTGAATCTGAAGAAGAATTTCCTGAGGGAAATTCTGATGAAGATTTAGATGCTGATGAGCTTGCAATGCTTTCTAAAAGAATTCAGTATCTAATGAATAGAAAGAAAAAATTCTCTAACAGAAGCAGTAACTTTAGAGGATCTGGTTCAAAGAGGGATAACCAGAAGAAAAGCTGTTACAACTGCAAGAAGCCTGGGCACTTTATTGCTGACTGTCCTGATCTTCAGAAGGAAAAGTCTAAAGAGAAAGCAAAGAAGTCCAGCTCAAAGTCCAGCAGTTTCAGAAACAAGCTTAAAAAGAGTCTCATGGCAACATGGGATGATCTGGACAATGAGTCTGAATCTGATGAAGAGGAAGCAAACCTAGCTTTGATGGCAACTGCATTTTCTGATGCAGAATCCTGTTCAGATTCAGATGAAGAAGATGAGGTATATTCTGAACTCACTAGATCTGAATTAATTGAAACAGTTAATGATCTTATGAGTCATCTAAAAAGCAAGTTAGGAGAAATAAAATCTTTGAAAAATAAAACTAACTTGCTGTCTGAAGAAAATCTTAAACTTCAGAATCAAATAACTAAGTTTGATGAAGAAGTTAAGGAACTCAGAGATGAGACTCATAAGAAACCTGAAGCAATTCCTAATGAACATGAAATAGCTCTTCAGGATTTCATTTTAACTGGATTCAATAGAACTAAAATTGCCTCTATGATGTATAATATGATCAGAAACAAAGGTGAAGGCATTGGCAATGATTCATTCAAACCTTCAAATGAATTAAACTCACCTTCTTGTTCTGGAAATATTCTAAAAGGCAATGGTATATGCTTTATGCCTGCTTCTGATAACTCTGAGAAGTTGAAAATATCAGAAACTGAGAGTAAGTCTAAAGTTCTGAACAGCTCAGACTCTGAAGCTTCTGTACCTAAGGGTAAGATGAAGGCAGATGTTAAAACCTTGCCTAAATCTATGCCAAAAGGTCCCAAGCCTAAGAGTAAGAGAAAATCAGACTCTAAACCTGAAAATGTTCAGAGTCTGAAGGGTTCAGAACCTGGAACTAGTAAGTCTCAGAATCTGAATAATTCAAATTCAAATTTTTTTAAGACTGGATTTATTAAAACTTCAAAATCCATTAAACCAGTCAATACAAAACATTTTCAATCTCAGAATGTTAAGCAAAGCAAGCAAAAGCAAACCAATCAGTTCTCTGCTTCTAATTATTTTAAGAAAGGCAAAACTGAAGCTTGCCTTGTGCCTGAAGCTAACAAAGTTAGAATTCTGAGGAAATCAGAACCAAAGCACTCAAAGGGTCAGACTTTAAATAAATCAGAACCAAAGACCTTCAAGTCTCAGGTTCTGAAGAAATCTGAGTCCAAACCTTTGAGAACTCAGGTTCTGAAGAACTCAGGTTCTGAAACTCAGACTTATTCAAGATATAAGGATTCATATCCTAAGTATCAGAACAAGTTTGAATATCATAACTTCAGACACAAGATGAAAAAGCCAAAACCTTTCAGGACTAACCCCAAAGGACCCATGAAAATCAGGGTACCTAAGTCTGAGATCATTTCAATTGCAGATATGCTTGTCATCCAGAGAAAAGGAAAGGTCCTGGTACCTGGACAGTGGATGCTCGCATCATATGACAGGGGACAAGTCTATGTTCCAAACCCTGACTCTGAAAGAGGGAGGAACTGTGGGGTTTGGAGGAAGTCAGAAAGGAAAGATCATTGGTATTGGTAAGATAGGTAATTCTTCCATGTACATTGATAATGTTTGGCTGGTAGATGGACTTAGACATAATTTACTTAGCATAAGTCAATTATGTGATAGTAATTATGAAGTCCTGTTTAATAAGAACACTTGCACTGTAATTAACAACAAAGACAAGTCTGTAGTGTTCAGAGGTAGCAGGAAAAACAATGTTTACAAAATAAATTTTTCTGAATTGGTTCAGCAGAAGGTAGTCTGCCTTCTGTCTGTGAGTGATGAGAAATGGGTGTGGCACAAAAGGCTGGGACATGCTAACTGGAGACTCATCTCTAAGCTTAGCAAGTTACAGATGGTTAGAGGCCTACCCAGCATTGATTATCACTCAGATGCTCTGTGCTCAGCATGCCAAATTGGAAAATTTTCTAAAACTTCTTCTAAATCTAAGAACATTGTTTCCACCTCAAAACCTTTAGAACTCCTTCACATTGATCTGTTTGGTCCTGTTGGAACAGCTTCAATCAATGAGAAGAAGTATGGACTTGTAATTGTTGATGATTACAGTAGGTGGACTTGGATTAAATTCCTTAGAACCAAAAATGAAACATATGATGTGTTTTTCAAATTCTGCAAACAAGTACAAAATGAAACTGATTTGAAAATTTTAAAAATCAGAAGTGATCATGGTGGGGAATTTGAAAATGAACCTTTTGAAAATTTTTGTGAAGATCATGGAATTATCCATGAGTTCTCATCTCCTAGAACTCCACAACAAAATGGAGTTGTAGAGAGAAAGAACAGGTCTTTACAAGAAATGGCCAGAACCATGATCCTTGAATCCAAAATTGCTAAGTACTTTTGGGCAGAAGCTGTAAACACAGCATGTTATATTCAGAACAGGATCTATATCAGACCTATTCTGAATAAAACAGCATATGAACTGTTTAAAGGAAGAAAACCAAGTATTTCTTATTTTCATCAGTTTGGTTGTACATGTTACATACTAAACAATAAAGTCTACCTAAAGAAATTTGATGCTAAGGCTCAAAAGGGTACCTTTTTAGGTTACTCAGAGAGATCTAAGGCATACAGGGTGTATAATTCTGAAACACATGTTGTTGAAGAAGCTATACATATTCGGTTTGATGATAAGAAGCCTGGTAATGAAATACCAGAGCTGGTTGAGAGTTTTGCAGATGTCAGAATCTCAGAAGAACCTTCAGAAGCTGAACCCAGTTCAGAGTCTGAAGAAGGTTCAGAAGCTGAAAACAATGAAGAATCTGAGAAACTCTCTGATAATGACCCTTCTCCTGAAGCAAACCAAGACCAGCATGGTTCTGAACAAATCCATGATGGTTCTTCAGAAGCTAATCCACCCAGAACCTCATTCAAATACAAGTCTTCACATCCTGAGGAGTTGATCATTGGGAACAAGAGAAGTCCAATAAAGACTAGATCAGCATTCACTCAGAATGAGTCAATGCTTGGCCTGATATCCATGATTGAGCCCACAACTGCTGATGAAGCACTTGCTGATGATGGTGTTGGAACAAAATGTGTTTAACAAGTCTCTTACAAATAAGGGGGAGATTATTGAAACATTTATGTGTAAACATATCTCTCTTTATGGTTTTGATGATAACAAAGTATTAAAGAGAAAATTGGTTATTTGCTAATGCTTTGTTCAAGTGTTTCAGAACCACATGCTTAATAAGTATTGATTAATAATGGTTATAAAGAACAAGCTAAAGAGCAAGAAGGAAAGCCAAGAAGCAAGGCTGCAAGACTAGAAAGAAACTGGTCCTGAAGAAGTACTCCTGAAGTGCAGCTTCTGAAGTCTGGGTGCCTCTGATGAAGTCAACGCAACAGTCAACTCCTGAAGCCAGCTTCTGATCTGTACAAGGCAGCTCCTGATCCGTACAACTGAAGCAGCTTCTGATCACTGTTCACTGAGAAGCTTCTGAAGCTGATATGGCATGGATTTTGACCAGTACTGTGCGCATTTAATGCCTGGGTGTGTCAGAACAACTCAATGGAACAGTTGTCTCCCTGACCCAAACATTCTCCAGTTTTTAAGGTGGGCCAATTCAAAAATGGCACCTGCTCTGTTCTGACTGATAAAGTGCAGCACACATTTGCAGTAACCTAGTCCAATTGCAACGGCTAAATTCCTTAATTCAAGCAAATCTTCAACAGCTCTATTTTCATCTATAAAAGGAGGAAGATTTGAAGAAGAAATTGTCTAAGACTCTTGAAACAAAGAACTGAAATCTTGCTCTGTTTTGCTGTCAAAAATACGCAAGTCACCCAACCTCTTAGAAATTCTTTCACCTTTGTAATTTAGAATTTCTTAAGGTTAAGAGTCTTAACCTGAGTTGTATTAAGAAAACACCTCTGATATTTGATCAAGTGTTCATCCCAAACTATTTCATTTGTAAACCAGTTTGGTCCCTTAAGTCTCAGTCAGAATACTGAGCAATTGTAACCTCATTCCTTTGTGGTCTGAGTCAGAAGTCTCTAGTCTTTGTGACTTGAGCATTGGGAAGTCTTTTGTCTTAGTGACTTGAGCATTGGAAGCCTCTTCCTTGGTGGTTGAGCATAGAAGTCTCTTTCTTTGTGATTGAGCAACTGGAAGTCTCTTTCTTTGTGATTGAGCAACTGGAAGTCTCTTCCTTTGTGGTTGAGCATTGTGTAATCTTCAGATTATAGTGAAACTCTCTTGTTGGACACAAGGGGACAGGACTACTTCTCACATTGAGAAGGAACCTGTATAATTTCTGTGCGCCTCTCTTCCCTTATCTCTTTTACTTGTTTAATCCGCTGCATACATTCTGATAACAGTTCAGAACCTGGTTCTGAAATTGTTTAAGTCTTTGAAAAAGAAAAGAACAAGTTTTTTAGAGTCACACAATTCAACCCCCCCTTCTTGTGTGTGTGTTTTTCTCACCTTCAGTTGGTATCAGAGCTCCGGTTCTGATATTAACACTTAACAGTGTGTCAGTAGGATCCTGAGAAAAAATGGCCTCAACTAGTGATTCACCTCCACCCTCTCCCAGAAATCCACCATCTCCCAGAAATCAAAGAAATGTCCAATATGACTATAGTACTGAAGAAAAGAAGTCTAGGTCACACAACAAACCTCCTATGTTTACTGGTGACCCAGAAAAATTCTCTTGGTGGAAGAGTAAAATGTATAGTCACATTATTGGGATTGATGATACTCTATGGGACATTATTGAAGATGGAATCTCAATACCTGTAGATGAAGAAGGTGTTGCTGTCAACAGAAGAACTCTGAGTGATGCAGAAAGAAAGATCTATAAGAAGCATCATCATGTCAGAGGTATCATTGTGGACTCATTGCCTCACACTGAGTACCAGAAGCTGAGTGACAAGTCCACTGCAAAGGCAATATTCACATCCCTCTGCTCTAACTATGAAGGTAATCAAAAAGTTAGAGAAGCTAAGGCAAATATTCTTGTTCAGCAATATGAACTGTTCAGAATGAAAGAGGATGAAAATATTGAGACTATGTTCTCAAGATTTCAGACTTTGGTTTCTGGACTTCAGATTCTGAAGAAGAGTTATACCACAGCTGACCATGTGAATAAAATCCTTAGAAGTCTGCCATCCAAATGGAGACCTAAAGTGACTGCCATTGAGGAAGCTAAGGATCTAAATACTCTAAGTATTGAAGATCTTATAAGCTCACTCAAGGTGCATGAACTGGGACTCAATGAGGATGAGCCTGATAGAGAACCAAAAACATTGGCTCTGAAGTCTAAAAGAAAACCTGCTAAAGCCTTGAAAGCAATTGAATCTGAAGAAGAGTTTCCTGAGGGAAATTCTGATGAAGATTCAGATGCTGATGAGCTTGCAATGATTTCTAAGAGACTTCAGTATCTGATGAACAGAAAGAAAAAATTCTCTAACAGAAGCAGTCACTTTAGAGGATCTAGTTCTGGTTCAAAGAGGGATATCCAGAAGGAAAGCTGCTACAACTGCAAAAAGCCTGGCCACTTCATTGCTGATTGTCCTGATCTTCAGAAGGAAAAATCCAAGGAAAAAGCAAAGAAGTCCAGCTCAAAGTCCAGCAGTTTCAGAAATAAGCTTAAGAAGAGTCTCATGGCTACATGGGATGATCTGGATAATGAGTCAGAATCTGATGAGGAAGAAGCCAACCTGGCCCTGATGGCAATTGCATCTTCTGATGCAGAATCATGCTCAGATTCTGATGAAGAAGATGAGGTATATTCTGAACTCTCTAGATTTGATTTAATTGAAACAGTTAATGATCTTATGAGTCATCTTAAAAGCAAGATTAAAGAAGTTAAGTCTTTGAAAAATCAAAACAACTTGCTGTCTGAGGAAAACCTTAAACTTCAGAATCAAATTTTTGAATATGATGAAGAAGTTGAGGAACTCAGAAAAGAGGCTAATAAGAAATCTGAAGAGATTCCTAATGAACAGGAAATAGCTCTTCAGGATTTCATGTTGACTGGATTCAACAGAACTAAAATTGCCTCCATGATGTATAATATGATCAGAAACAAAGGTGAAGGCATTGGCTATGATTTATTCAAACCTTCAAATGATTTAAACTCACCTTCATGTTCTGAAAATATTTTAAAAGGCAATGCTATATGCTTTGTGCCTGCTTCTGAAAATTCTGAAAAATTGAAAGTATCAGAATCTGAGACTAAGTCAGAAGTTCTGAACAACTCGAACTCTGAAGCTTCTGAACCTAAGGGTAAGATGAAGGCAACTGTTAAAACCTTGCCTAAATCTAAGCCAAAAGGTCCTAAGCCTAAGAGTAAGAAGAAATCAGACTCTGAACCTGAAAAAGTTCAGAATCTGAAACGTTCAGAACCTGGAACTAGTAAGTCTCAGAATCTGAATAAATCTGATTCAAATCTTTCCAAGACTGGGTTTATTAAAACTTCAAAATCTGTTAAACCAGTCAATGTAAAACATTTTCAATCTCAGAATGTTAGGCAAAGCAAGCCAAAGCAAACTAATCAGTTTTCTGCTTCAAACTGTTTTAAGAAAGGCAAAACTGAAGATTGTCTTGTGCCTGAAGTAAACAGAGTTAGAATTCTGAGGAGATCAGAACCAAAGTACTCAAAAGGTCAGACTCTGAACAAATCAGAACCAAAGACTTTCAAGTCTCAGATTCTGAAGAAGTCTGAGTCCAAACCTTTGAGAACTCAGGTTCTGAAGCACTCAGGTTCTGAAAGTCAGACTTATTCAAGATATAAGGATTCATATCCTAAGTATCAGAACAAGTCTGAATATCAAAACTTCAGACACAAGAAGCCAAAACCTTTCAGGACTAACCCCATAGGACCCATGAAAATCTGGGTACCTAAGTCTGAGATTATTTCAATTGCAGATATGCTTGTCATCCAAAGAAAAGGAAAGGTCCTGGTACCTGGACAGTGGATGCTTGCATCATATGACAGGGGACAAGTCTATGTTCCAAACCCTGACTCTGAAAGAGGGAGGAACTGTGGGATTTGGAGGAAGTCAGAAAGGAAAGATCATTGGTACTGGTAAGATAGGTAATTCTTCCCTGTACATTGATAATGTTTGGCTGGTAGATGGACTTAGACATAATTTACTTAGCATAAGTCAATTATGTGATAGTAATTATGAAGTCCTATTTAATAAGAACACTTGCACTGTAATCAACAATGAAAATAAGTCTGTAGTGTTCAGAGGCTGTAGGAAAAACAATGTTTACAAAATTAATTTTTCTGAATTGGTTCAGCAGAAGGTAGTTTGCCTTCTGTCTGTGAGTGATGAGAAATGGGTGTGGCACAAAAGGCTGTGACATGCTAACTGGAGACTCATCTCTAAGCTTAGCAAGTTACAGCTGGTCAGAGGCTTACCCCAGATTGATTATCACTCAGATGCACTGTGCAGTGCATGCCAAATTGGAAAGTTTTCTAAAACTTCTTTTAAACCAAAGAACATTGTTTCCACCTCTAAACCTCTAGAACTCCTTCACATTGATTTGTTTGGTCCTGTTGGAACTGCTTCAATCAAAGGGAAGAAGTATGGACTTGTTATTGTTGATGATTATAGTAGGTGGACTTGGGTTAAATTCCTCAGAACCAAAAATGAAACATATGATGTGTTTTTCAAATTCTGCAAACAAGTACAAACAGAAACTGATTTGAAATTTTTTAAAATCAGAAGTGATCATGGTGGTGAATTTGAAAATGAACCTTTTGAAAACTTTTGTGAAGACCATGGAATTTTCCATGAGTTCTCATCTCCTAGAACTCCACAAAAAAATGGAGTTGTAGAGAGAAAGAACAGGTCTTTACAAGAAATGGCCAGAACCATGATCCATGAGTCAAAAATTGCTAAGTACTTTTGGGCAGAAGCTGTAAACACAGCATGTTATATTCAGAACAGGATCTATATCAGACCCATTCTGAATAAAACTTCATATGAATTATTTAAAGGAAGAAAACCAAGTATTTCTTATTTTCATCAGTTTGGTTGTACATGTTACATACTAAACAATAAAGTCTACCTAAAGAAATTTGATGCCAAGGCTCAAAAGGGTACCTTTTTAGGATACTCAGAGAGATCTAAGGCATACAGAGTGTATAATTCTGAAACACATGTTGTTGAAGAAGCTATACACATTAGATTTGATGATAAGAAGCCTGGTAATGAAATACCAGAGCTGGTTGAAAGTTTTGCAGATGTCAGAATCTCAGCGGAACCTTCAGAAGCTGAACCCAGTTCAGGTTCTGATGAAGGTTCAGAAGCTGAAAACAATGAAGACTCTGAGAAACTCTCCAGCAATGACACTACTCCTGATGCTAATCAAGACCAGCATGGTTCTGAACAAATCCTTAGTGGCCCTTCAGAAGCTAATCCACCCAGAACCTCATTCAAGTACAAGTCTTCACATCCTGAGGAGTTGATCATTGGAAACAAGAACAGTCCAAGGAAGACCAGATCAGCATTCACTCAGAATGAGTCCATGCTTGGCCTGTTATCCATGATTGAGCCCACAACTACTGATGAAGCACTTGCTGATGATGGTTGGATTGTAGCAATGCAAGAAGAGCTGAACCAGTTTCAAAGGAATGATGTATGGGATCTTGTTGCAAAACCTGATCAGAAGAACATCATTGGAACAAAATGGGTGTTCAGGAACAAGCTCAATGAACAAGGAGAAGTGATCAGAAACAAGGCTAGATTAGTAGCTCAAGGGTACAGCCAGCAAGAAGGAATTGATTACACTGAGACTTTTGCTCCAGTAGCTAGACTGGAAGCAATCAGGTTACTTCTTTCCTATGCTGTTAATCATGATATCATCTTGTATCAAATGGATGTTAAGAGTGCTTTCTTAAATGGTGTAATTTCTGAAGAAGTGTATGTTAAACAACCTCCTGGTTTTGAAGATGTAAAATATCCAAATCATGTTTTTAAACTTAAGAAATCTTTGTATGGTCTGAAACAAGCTCCCAGAGCTTGGTATGAAAGGCTAAGCAACTTCTTGATTAAAAATGGTTTTGTAAGAGGTCAAGTTGACAATACACTCTTTAGAAAAACTGTTAAGAAAGAAATCTTAATTGTACAAATCTATGTTGATGATATCATATTTGGTTCTACTAATGCCTCCCTTTGCAAGGAATTTTCTAAGTTAATGCAGGATGAATTTGAAATGAGCATGATGGGTGAGCTGAAATTCTTCTTGGGAATTCAAATCAACCAATGCAAAGATGGTGTTTATGTTCATCAGTCAAAATACACCAAGGAGCTTCTGAAGAAGTTCCAATTGGATGATTGCAAGCTGATGACAACACCAATGCATCCTACCTGCACATTAAGCAAAGAGGACAATGGCTCAAAAGTAGATCAGAAGTTGTACAGAGGTATGATAGGTTCTCTCCTATACTTAACTGCTTCTAGGCCATATATTTTATTTAGTGTATGTCTGTGTGCTAGATTCCAATCAGATCCTAGAGAATCTCATATGACTGCTGTCAAGAGAATCTTCAGGTATCTGAAAGGAACAACTAATTTGGGACTTCTGTATAAGAAATCTCTAAATTATAAGCTAGTTGGATTCTGTGATGCTGACTATGTTGGGGACAGGGTTGAAAGAAAATCCACCAGTGGAAACTGTCAGTTTCTTGGTGAGAATCTGATATCCTGGGCCAGCAAGAGACAAGCAACCATTGCTTTGTCAACAGCAGAAGCAGAATACATCTCAGCTGCAAGTTGTAGCACACAACTGCTCTGGATGAAACATCAATTAGAGGATTATCAGATTCATGCAGATAATATCCCAAACTATTGTGATAATACTGCTGCTATATGTCTGTCTAAAAATCCAATTCTGCATTCTAGAGCCAAGCACATAGAAATAAAACATCATTTTATAAGAGATTATGTTCAGAAGGGTGTTTTAGATATTCAGTTCATTGATACTGATCATCAATGGGCTGACATATTCACAAAACCCCTAACAAAAGAAAGATTCAATTTTATTAAAAAGAATCTGAACATGCATTTTATCTCTTGAAAATGTGCTTGAATCTGAATGAATTCCTTGATTCTGAGTATATCATAAGCTAAGGCTTATCAAACACTCATCTTTTGAGAGTTTGAATAAAGTTAAGGCTGAAAAACTTCAGAGTCTGAAGGATCAGAACCTGGATTTTCTGACTTCTGAATCTGATAAAAATCTAATGTTGGTCAGAATCTGATAAGTATAGTAATGAGCAATGATGATTAAAGCTTTGAAAGTTTATACTCTAATCCTCCCAAAGTCATCAAGTAAAAATGTGATTTTCTGCTCTGATACTCATTGTTAAAATTGCTTGACAAACAATTTTTCATTTGGTATCAGTATGTTTTCAAACTGTTTAGCCCAGACACATTTTAAAAGCTCAAAATGTTTCAGACATGTTCAGTTTCAAGAACTCTTTTTATCTTGGTATCAGTACTGAAATGTTTTTATTTGGTATCAGACTCTGAGATAAATCCTCAATTGGTATCAGATTCTGATATATTTCTTTAAAGCAAGCTCAGAATTGCTCTGATACTGAACACTTCTTGAGAAGTTTTGCTCTGATACTGAACAAAACTGGTTGTTTTGCTCTGATGCTGAACCAGTTTGTACTGAACAAGTAATGTATGAACACAGAATGACCTGATCAGAAGCTCTACAACTTTTTCTGCTTCTGAACAGCATTCTATCTTTAATGCAAGTCATATACTCATTGAAAGTCAAACATGCTCTGATACTCATCTTTGCTGCTTGATTATCCATATGATTGCATAAATATCTCACAAGTTTGGTTGGTTCAACCCCCCCCCCCCAGTTCTGAATCTCTTTGAATTTTTTTTTTTTTTCAAACTTGGTGTCAGAACTCTTTTAAAACTCTTTTAAAGGGGAAATTGAACTGCTTTGATACATTCTTTCAAAATCCTTTTTCTGCTCTGATACAGATACATTCTCAAACTCTCTTGAACAAAGGGGGAGAGAAATTTTCTGTCTTAAGGGGAGAAAGTAAAATTCTTTTTGTTGATGACAAAAGGGGGAGAAAGTAAAACAAGTATTAAAGCACCTGAGCTCAAATAAGTTAAAATTGTCAGAAGATAAGCTTATTAGGCTCTGATACAATTGTTAGGGTTAAGCTCTGATACAATTGTTAAGCTAGCTCTGATACTGATCAGTCAAGCTCTAGCTCTGATACAATTCTGACTGAATTTAACTTATGAGAACAAATTTTAAACTCTTAGCCTCTGAAGTGAATTTCTGGCTCTGATATAATTCTGTGAGATATATAACTCTTAGTGAGTTAAGATTGAATTTAAAATAACTTGGATAAGACTCAGGGAGCTTACAAAACTCATCCTGTGGATTATCAGACTTAGGGGAAGAGTTTACAAACCTCAGAACCTGAAGTCAACAAGTCATTTTAAACTCTGAGTGTAAATTTCACTATATTGTTTTAAGTTAAGCTTAATTAACATGGATAAGAATCAAGGGGAGCTTACAAACCTAACCTTGAGGATTGTCAGACCTAGGGGGAGCTTACAAACCTCTCCTGAAGTCAGATTGTTAATTAAACTTAACAACAATTCTGAAATTTTCACATTTATGTTCTTATCTGAACTTAATTAACTTGGATCAAACTCAGGGGGAGCTTACAAACCTCACACCCTGCAGTTAACTTGTTAATTAAGTTAACAACAATTTTCTGTTTTAATACTTATGTTTGTCATCATCAAAAAGGGGGAGATTGTTGGAACAAAATGTGTTTAACAAGTCTCTTACAAATAAGGGGGAGATTGTTGAAACATTTATGTGTAAACATATCTCTCTTTATGGTTTTGATGATAACAAAGTATTAAAGAGAAAATTGGTTATTTGCTAATGCTTTGTTCAAGTGTTTCAGAACCACATGCTTAATAAGTATTGATTAATAATGGTTATAAAGAACAAGCTAAAGAGCAAGAAGGAAAGCCAAGAAGCAAGGCTGCAAGACTAGAAAGAAACTGGTCCTGAAGAAGTACTCCTGAAGTGGTGCTCCTGAAGTGCAGCTTCTGAAGTCTGGGTGCCTCTGATGAAGTCAACGCAACAGTCAACTCCTGAAGCCAGCTTCTGATCCGTACAAGGCAGCTCCTGATCCGTACAACTGAAGCAGCTTCTGATCACTGTTCACTGAGAAGCTTCTGAAGCTGATGTGGCATGGATTTTGACCAGTACTGTGCGCATTTAATGCCTGGGTGTGTCAGAACAACTCAATGGAACAGTTGTCTCCCTGACCCAAACATTCTCCAGTTTTTAAGGTGGGCCAATTCAAAAATGGCACCTGCTCTGTTCTGACTGATAAAGTGCAGCACACATTTGCAGTAACCTAGTCCAATTGCAACGGCTAAATTCCTTAATTCAAGCAAATCTTCAACAGCTCTATTTTCATCTATAAAAGGAGGAAGATTTGAAGAAGAAATTGTCTAAGACTCTTGAAACAAAGAACTGAAATCTTGCTCTGTTTTGCTGTCAAAAATACGCAAGTCACCCAACCTCTTAGAAATTCTTTCACCTTTGTAATTTAGAATTTCTTAAGGTTAAGAGTCTTAACCTGAGTTGTATTAAGAAAACACCTCTGATATTTGATCAAGTGTTCATCCCAAACTATTTCATTTGTAAACCAGTTTCGTCCCTTAAGTCTCAGTCTGAATACTGAGCAATTGTAACCTCATTCCTTTGTGGTCTGAGTCAGAAGTCTCTTGTCTTTGTGACTTGAGCATTGGGAAGTCTCTTGTCTTAGTGACTTGAGCATTGGAAGCCTCTTCCTTGGTGGTTGAGCATAGAAGTCTCTTTCTTTGTGATTGAGCAACTGGAAGTCTCTTTCTTTGTGATTGAGCAACTGGAAGTCTCTTCCTTTGTGGTTGAGCATTGTGTAATCTTCAGATTATAGTGAAACTCTCTTGTTGGACACAAGGGGACGGGACTACTTCTCACATTGAGAAGGAACCTGTATAATTTCTGTGTGCCTCTCTTCCCTTATCTCTTTTACTTGTTTAATTCGCTGCATACATTCTGATAACAGTTCAGAACCTGGTTCTGAAATTGTTTAAGTCTTTGAATAAGAAAAGAACAAGTTTTTTAGAGTCACACAATTCAACCCCCCCTTCTTGTGTGTGTGTTTTTCTCACCTTCAGATGGCTGGATTGTAGCAATGCAAGAAGAACTGAACCAGTTTCAAAGGAATGATGTCTGGGATCTTGTTGCAAGACCTGATCATAAGAACATCATTGGAACAAAATGGGTGTTCAGGAACAAGCTCAATGAGCAAGGATAAGTGGACCGTAGATCTCACTATCTAGGACTTGAGACCCCAAAGCCAAGGGTGTGAACCCTTGGAATAAGGCTGGACGTCCTCCAAGAGGGCAGAGGGCCCACTTGACAATCACAAATAGCCCTTTGGGGGCGCCCTCAGCAGCTTACGAGGGCGCCCAAGTCATGGTTTTGGCCCTTTTACGATTTAGGCCCAAAACCATGACCGGGTAGGCCCAAGAAAGGCTACAAATAGTAACCTTGGGATCATTCCCGAGGCATGACCTAAACACAGCACAGAAACCCTAGTTTCTAGAAGTATTGTACTCACTGCCAGTACAGTTGGCGCCCACCATGGGGCTACGGTAAAACTGACCTAGCCACCGTCTCCAAGAGAAAAACGATCGATCCACGGCCCCTGAGAGTCATCAGAGCGCCGTGTGTCCACCATATCTCCCAGAAGCAACCTCAAAACCTTCGAATCCGCCGTGATTCAACCCTAGACCTACCCCTAACTCCCATCAAGCGACTGACCCACATCTGTTCGGAAAACCCTGATCTAAACCTGGGATTCGAGGTTTAGGGTGCAAATCTCTGACCACCAGTCATAAACTCAACATACAAACTCAAACTACCGTCGTCGCCAGCGCGATGGCAGACCCAGCGGCCTTAGAGGCTCTACAACAACAGATCCAGCAGCTTCGCGACCACAACGAAGCCTTGCAAGCAACCATGGAAACCATCCAACAGCAGCAACACGCCGAAGGAAATGGGTCTCAGCAAGATGAATCGGTCGACCCCGATCCTCAGCCACTTTCCGCCGAAGTTTGGAACGCGCCAGTGCCGGAGAATTTCAAGCCACCATCTCTTTCCTCCTTCGATGGAAAAAGCGACCCAGTGGAGCATGTGACCGCCTTCAACACTCAAATGGCCGTCATCGGTGCTGCCGATTCTCTCAAGTGCAAGTTGTTAGCAGGGACCCTTAAAGACGCCGCCCTGAGGTGGTATATGAACCTGCCTCGATTTTCCGTCGTCAGCTACCAGGATATGACGCGCAAGTTAACGCACCAGTTCTCAGCAAGCCGCCACCGCAAAGTCTCGTCTACCAGCCTTTTCAACGTCCGTCAAGGACCCAACGAGACTCTCCGCGAGTATCTCGCGCGCTACAATGACGCCACCATCAAGGTCATTAACCCTAACCAAGAGTTGTTTGTGGGAGCCTTCCAGAACGGTCTCCGCGCTGGCCAGTTCAACGAGTCGTTGGCACAAAAACCAGCAGACTCCATGGAAGAAATCATGTCTAGAGCAGAGTGTTATATAAAGGGGGAAGAAAGCAACGCCGAGAAGAAGGCAAGAGATTCCAGGGAGCGTGCTCCCTACGGATATGATCATCGACGCAATTATTACCCATCTAGTAGCAGAGACCGAGCGCCATACAAACGCCAGGGTCAGGATAGGCGCGCACCCCCCCCAGAATCCTTCACGGCCCTCAACACCCGCCGTGAACAAATCTGGAGAGAGGTTTGCCATTCCAGAATCATCCCTGAGCCTCAGCCGCCGAGAGGAACAATCATGGGGAACGATAAGGATGCCTGGTGCAAATATCACCGCATCAAGGGACACACTACAGACGATTGTATACATCTGAAAAGGGAAATAGAGAAGCTGATTCAGAATGGCAGATTGAGGGGATATGTGAAGGAAGGTAGAGGAGAAGACAGGCGTCCCCCCGAAGACCCCCAGAGAGAAAAAGATGTGGTGAAAGAAGGAGAGCGCCACACCTTGAACACCATATCTGGCGGTTTTGCAGGAGGCGGGGAGTCCAGCACCTCCCGGAAGAAGTATGTCAGACAAATAATGTTGCTTGATGACCACACCAGAAAGGGATCAGAACGCCAGGTGGATATCACTTTCTCAAGTGAAGACCGTGGGGGGGTAATTCCCCACGATGACGATCCCATGGTCATCACCGTCCAAATCTTCAACTGGGATGTCAAGAGGGTATTGATTGATCCCGGCAGTTCTGCGGACATCCTCTATTATTCCGCGTTTGAGAAGATGGGTCTAGACGAGGAGCAGTTGCAGCCTTTTAAAGAGATACTGGCCGGCTTTACAGGGGAACAGGTGCACGTCTGGGGATACGTCACGCTGAAAACAACGTTCGGTACAGGTAATAATGCTAAGACCATCAGGATTAGATACTTGGTAGTCAACTCGCCCTGTTCCTACAATGTCATCGTAGGCCGCCCAGCCTTTAACGCCCTCGACGCCTACCTTTCCACCAAATTCCTCGTCATGAAATACCCGCTGGATGATGGGCGGGTTGGTACCATTAGAGCAGACCAGCAAGCAGCCCGAGAGTGTTACCACAACAGCTTGAAGATTCAGAAGGAGAAGAAAGGAAGCAGTAACCTAAAAGCGCACCGAGTGAACCTCATTGTCTCCAGCCTAGAAGAAGAGATTCATGTCCAGGAAATCAAGAAGGTCGAGGAAGAAAGTACTCCCTTCTTGATACTCCAGTTGAAGTCAGCCAATCCAAGTACTAATGTTGAAGAAGAAGATACGGAACCCGAGGAGATCGAGAGGGTCGAGGAAGAAAGTACTCCCTTCTTGGTACCCCACTTGAAGCCAGTCAATTCGAGAGCCAATGCTGAGGAAGAAGATGCAGAACACGGAGAGGCCAGGAAGGTTGAGGAAACGAGTACTCCTTTCCTGACGCTTCGCCCAAAGCCGGCCAATCCAATTCTCAGGACCAGGAAGGAAGAAGTAGAATCCGATGAAATCAAGAAGGGGTTGATACTACAGGCAGAACCAGCTAACCGCAGTATGATGAAAAAGTTGAGCACAGTGCAGGAAGGAACTCGCCATGACAACTCAAGGGCGAGCTAGAGGGAAGACAAAGCCATTTTAGTTCCTACCGTTTTTTATCTTATAAATTTGCTTTTGTACAGTTAAGTAGTAAGACAGTAAGGGGCACTCTTTTCCCCCCGCAGTAATGGGGGTTTTTAACGAGGCCCCGGTTTATTATTGATGTTATGTATATATTGCTTGTTTATCTTACTCTCATTACATTTAGCAGATCGCCATTGCCGAATCTCAAATGAGCTCGCCGTATGATACGTTAACCACAAAGAAAGGGCCACCTAATTCCTTAACCCTAAAATACAGGGCTCTAAGACCTCGTGTGCTTAAAAAAAGAGAAATTGCCACCTAATTCCTTAACCCTAAAATACAGGGCTCTAAGACGTCGTGAGCTTAAAAAGAAATTGCCACCTAATTCCTTAACCCTAAAAGACAGGGCTCTAAGACGTCGTGAGCTTTAAAAGAGATCGCCGCCTAATTCCTTAACCCCAAAGAGGGCTCTAAGACGTCGCGAGACGAAAATAAGATCGCCGCCAAATTCCTTAACCCTAAAATACAGGGCTCTAAGACGTCGCGGGACGAAAATAAGATCGCCGCCAAATTCCTTAACCCCAAAGAGGGCTCTAAGACGTCGCGAGTAGAAAACAAGATCGTCGGGAAACCTTATAAAGGAACCCTGTAGCATCAAGCGCTAAAAGAAACACGCCTACAACGGTCGACGCCGTTACGAAACAAATGGAATCACCACCGAGGAGAGACCTTCCGAAATGCTTAAATTTGCAGGAAAATAAAAAGCTTAAAAGCGGAGATGATACATCACGAACACAAATTCAAGCAGAGTAATGAATTTAAAAATAGTCAAGGAAGTTAAAATTACAACAAACAAAATTAGGGTTCGTCCACTAGGACGCCATCTACAATAATTTTAAAAGGATCAAGAGCGGAAGTATCGGCGCCAGGATGGAGGAGGGCGAATTGTGCCTTGGCTCTTTCAAAGCCAGCATCAAAGTTCAGAGCCAGCTCGCCCTTCGCTTCAGAAACTTCAGCCTTGAGTTGAGCCTCCCTTTCTGCTCCAGCCGCGACATCGTTTTGTAGCTTGGCGATGACACCGTCCTTTCCAGCAAGATCTGCCGCATAACCAATCTTCAGATCGGAGATGCGTTTCTCAAACTCAAGCGTCACCGCCTCCCTAGCCTCCCGCACCTCTTTCTCCCTAGCATTCCCGGCCTCCTCCAACGCCCTCACCGTAGCTTGAAGGGCCTCCTCATTCTGCACCACTTCCTCATACTTACGATCAACCGAGTCTATAAGCAACATAGTCCGCAGACAATGGATCCCCATATCCTTCATCATAAAAGGCACAGCGCCCTGACTTCCCGACTCTGCATCCTCAGGATTAAATACCAGCCTCTCCTTCACGTAGGCACCGTAGTCAAAACCTTTGTCCCAGAAAGACGGCACCGAGCTGCTGGTTTTGACGGCGTCAATCAGGGAAGGAGAGGGCGTCTTCTTCCCTTTTTTCTCTGATACCGCCTTCCCTTTATTATCTTTTCCGGGCGACCTCCTATCGCGCGGAGCCGCCGGAAGGCTCTCAGCTGGAACTTCGAGCGGGTGATCAGCTTTCCTCTTTGGTTTACGAGTAATAAGCCCCGCGGGATCAGTAGTCGCCGTCCCCTCAGCAGCCTTCTTTGCCTTCATCTCTTCGAGATATCTTTTCCTCTCTGCCGCAGTCATGGGCGCCATATCCTCTACAGAAAATAAAGCGAAAAGTCAAGGGACAAGACAATATAAATACAAAACATAGGCTTGAGTAAGTGAATGTGACTCACGTAAATACTCGTCTAGGCTATCTACGTCCCCTTCCCTGTTCAATAACTCCCGGATGTTCATAGGCAACATCTTGTCCAAAAAACAGACGACGCCCTGGTCGTACGCGTCCAGCTTCTCATATTCAAAACCCATGATGGACGCTGAAGCACCCGTCCAACATGTGGGAAACCTCAGCTTACCATCCACCCATACCGCGGCTGCCTCACAACCCTTTCGCCCCCGAACCCGAAGGAATGTTTGTCTCCAATTTTTGTAATGAGAGGCGTAGGGCGGGAACAGTCTCTTACCAGGGTGCGCGCTGACAGACACCCAAGACTGCTTATCCACCCCCTTCGTGCCATAGAAAGTAAAAAAGGATCCAACCGAGGGCTGGAAGCCCAATCCTTCACAAATAATCTCAAAAGCGCGGATAAAAGCCCAGCTATTCGGCTGCAGCTGAGAAGGCGCGACATTGAGACAGTTGAGTATGTCAACTTCAAAAGGCGTGAAGGGATACTTCACACCCAGATCTTCAAAAACGGCGGTGTACATATGGAACATCTCACTCTTCAAACTCTTCGGCCTCTGTGCGCACACTTTCTCGCCCGGGCGACAAGGTTCCAAAACCACGTCCTCCTCAAATCCCGTAGAAGACACGTGCAGCTTACTCCGGAAAAACGCCACCCGTTGCGAGTCCAAATACACAGACTCAGAATGAAGCACCTCGTCGGCAAAACTCTCTTGTTCTGAATCACTAGAAGACGCCATGTAACAAATTCCCTTCCTACAGAACGGACCTGGGCGAACAGAACGAACAATAGAGTCAGATGAATCCCCACTAATACTTCCCACTTCACCCCTGTCCAAACCACTCGAAGACTCCGTCACAAGGGAGTGGCCATAGTAGGCCTTATCGAACACCACCCAATCCATGGTTCCATCAGAGCGTCTCGCATGCCTAACGCTCTCCCCCCACAACCTACACCTCTCCTCCGAATTAGCTGGGGATAACTCCCTACCCGCCGCATCGCACTCTCTAATCCTCACCATACTACGGATGTTAAAGTAAAAAGAACGAGATCAAGTAAGGGTACCTGGATCTAGACAAATGGAGGGCTTGAGAAGCGAACGAGTACTACGGATGATCCGTAAAACAGTAAGCTGCAATTTCTCCACGAACACCGCAACCGCTTGAACGAAAAAAAGAGAACGAGTAGGAAGGAAAAGACGGAGACAAAGGAGGAGGAAAGGATAAGGAGAATCTGAAAGTACAAGGATAAAGTAGATCTGTTTCAGTTTAAAGCGAAAAAGCCTGGGGAAACGCGCAGATGACGTCACTTAAGTTGGCACGATTTCCGAGAACCGCTACGATTCGGACACGTCAGCAAGAGCGAACGGTCGCCTCACGCCAGCCGTCGGATCCCAGTAAGAGGCGTCCTCAACACGTGGTCCAAAGGACGCGGCGAGCTACACGCAGTTTAATCACTTCGCCTTGTACCAAGACTTGTGCTTGTTGGGCTAGCATAAATATTCCTGTTGGGCTGGCGCCCACACTCTCGTAGGGCTAGTGCCGCCCACTAAGGTACTCAAAACAAAACATGGAGCTAGTACCCATGTTGGGCTAGTATCCGTGTTGGGCTAGTACCCACGCAGGGTTTAAACACCCACGTTGGGCTAGTACTCATAAAAATTTTTCACATGGCTTCGTGACTAGTAAGCCCCACTTGCTGGGCAAAAGGTCATAGACAAACCCCCTGTAAACAGTTTAACCACTTCGCCTTGTACCAAGACTCGTGCTTGTTGGGCTGTGGACCGTAGATCTCACTATCTAGGACTTGAGACCCCAAAGCCAAGGGTGTGAACCCTTGGAATAAGGCTGGACGTCCTCCAAGAGGGCAGAGGGCCCACTTGACAATCACAAATAGCCCTTTGGGGGCGCCCTCAGCAGCTTACGAGGGCGCCCAAGTCATGGTTTTGGCCCTTTTACGATTTAGGCCCAAAACCATGACCGGGTAGGCCCAAGAAAGGCTACAAATAGTAACCTTGGGATCATTCCCGAGGCATGACCTAAACACAGCACAGAAACCCTAGTTTCTAGAAGTATTGTACTCACTGCCAGTACAATAAGTGATCAGAATTAAGGCTAGATTAGTAGCTCAAGGGTACAGCCAGCAAGAAGGAATTGATTACACTGAGACTTTTGCTCCAGTTGCAAGACTGGAAGCAATCAGGTTACTTCTTTCTTTTGCTGTTAATCATGATATCATCTTATATCAAATGGATGTTAAGAGTGCTTTCTTAAATGGTGTAATTTCTGAAGAAGTGTATGTAAAACAACCTCCTGGTTTTGAAGATGTTAAAAATTCAAATCATGTTTTTAAACTTAAGAAATCTTTGTATGGTCTGAAACAAGCTCCCAGAGCTTGGTATGAAAGACTAAGCAACTTCTTGATTAAAAATGATTTTGTAAGAGGTCAAGTTGATAATACACTCTTCAGGAAAACTGTTGTCATACCCCATTTTTTGACTTATATTTTTATGTGTTTTAACTTTTATTATCTCATTACTTATTTTTACCTTTTACTATTTCATTCATGTTATAGTATTTTTATTTGCATTTTATCATTATCATTGTTAGCATTTCCATTATCCTTAATATTATTAGTATTAATGTTATTCTATTTTTCTTTAATAATATCATATTATCTTTTACTACTATTAGGGTTTTATTAGTTTATTTAATATTATTAAGTTTTCATCATTTTTTATTAATGTCATCATTTCCATTGTCATTACTATTATTTTTATTTGCATTGTCATTTTTATTAGTACCATTTTCATTATCATTATTTTCATTATTATCCTTATTATTATTTATTATTATTCATTTCCAACCTTTTTTATTTTAAATACAAAAAATCAAAAAAAGGGGAGTTCGCAGTGCGAAATCACCTTCGCACTGCGACCTCTGCGAAATTTTCTGCAGAATTTTATATATTGGTTTATCCTTTTTGCTTTCAACTACAATTGTTATTCTTAGTATTATTACTATTATTCTTGCTATTTTGTGACTGATTTGGTGCAGCAAGACAGAATTTAATGTGTGACATTAAAGGTAAAAGGAAAGAAGGATTTTCTTCCAACCTATCATGTGATCAAACAAATTGGCTGCCCTTGGTCAGCTCTTGTCCCTCCAAATTGACCCATCATCCAACCTAAGCTTGCCAGCCAGCTGCTTGATCCCTTTCCTTCCCTTTTTCCCTGCCAAAACCAGCCAAGCACAAGTGGTTTTCTTGCCCAAAAAGCTGTTTGGTGTGCCCTGTTTTGGGCTGAATTTCTCCTCCCACACATAAGCCCACATGCTCATTTTGCTTCCCCCAATCTCCCTGTACATGGCAGTACACGTTTTCAGTGTTTGACCTTCCAAGATTGCAAGGATTGATCCCAAGAATCACCCCTTTTGCAGCTGCCCTGTTTTACAGTTTTTTCTCATCATTACCTTCTAGAATCAATGGCATTTGTGGCTGAGATCAGACAAGACCTTGCCCCTTGGCACAAGGCAAAGCAAGTTCTATCCATTAGCATTAAATGCAAAGTGTTCTAGCCTGAATTTAGCCCAAATCAGCTAGTGTTTTAGGATATTGTTCATCATTGTTCATCATTACAAAGATTTGCATTTTGGCCTATAAAAGGAATGCCAAGGCCCAAGGATTTAACACAATCAATAGACCAAAAGAGCAGCCTTACACACACGAAATTCACACCAAATCTCCCACATTGCAGCATCAAAATCAGTTCATACACAAAAGCCAAAATCAACTAGAACCTTGTTCTTAACCATCAATCAAGCAAGCAAGCCACTTCCAAACTATTGCTGAAGCATTGCTAGGAGTTCTGTAAGTCTCCTTTAATCTTTATTTTGCATTGTGTTTGCTGTTTGCATCATTTGTTTTGTTCAATTTTGCTTTGTGCACAAAAACCCTTTTTGAAACTCAAAAAGGACCTCAAAGGGGCCAAGCTTTGAAACTAAGTTTTTACCCTCCTTTTTCTTCAATTTTGCAAAGTTTTTTAACCTCCTTTAGGTTCTGAAACTTGCTTAGAAGCAGTTTCTGAACTTCTGTTCAGAAACAGCTTCTGAGTTAAAAAATTCGCATACTTCGCAGAGCAAAGTATTGCTCGCACTGCGAACACACCAGAACCTGACTTCGCAGAGCCAAGTTCTGGTTGCTCTGCGAAGTATGTGAAACTCAGAACATGAATCAGGCATTTAAATGTCAAATTTTTGGGGTTCCAGCCCTTGATTCAGAACCTAAAAAAGGTTAAAACCATTTTTGGTCCAAACCCAATTCATAATCATGCACAACTTTGAAAATTTCACAAGTTCGTGCGACAAATTTTGAGTAACTTGTGAAACAAGTTATGTTCTTTAATATTTTCAAAAACCAAGTTTGAGCAACAAGCTAAGTTCGTCTATTTCAAAACAAACTTGAACAACCATGTTGTTCATGATTTTCAATCAAAACGCGAACTTAAGCCGGGCTTGCTCATTCTTTTAAAACCAAGCTCGAAGTGAGCCGAACTTATGGACTTTCCAATTTTGTGCATGTCCTATGATTGTGTTTGTCATTCAAACTTGAACTAAACTCGTTCTTGAGTTTCAATAACTTAAGCAACAAGTAATGTTCATGATTTTTAATAAAATCGAACAACAAATTTGTTCGTGTTTTCTTTTCTTTTACAACTTTCCTTTTAAAGCTTTGGTTCCCTTTGAGATTTCTCCGAGTAACAAAACCAAACTTGAATGAAACGGGAATGGCTTGACGTATGTCTCCCCAAACCTCGGTTGCACGAATGCGTGACGTATGTCTCGTCGCTCGGGCAACCGTTATTCCACCCTTTAACGCGTCTAGCATGCTCAACCTTCCCTTGGCCCCCTTGTGGCCATTTTTACCCTTTTCTTGGCCCTCGTGGTCAATCCGAACCTCTCACGCCTTTGCGCGTTTATTTTCAACCATTCACGCCTTGCGTGAATTTTTCGCCTCAGTGCGTTTGTCTTTTATTTATTTTTCAAAACATTCACGCCTTGCGCGAGCTTATCGCCTGGCGTCCATCTTTCACCATTTTTAAAACTTTGTACGTCTTCGTACGTTTTTAAAACCTTTGTTCAAGTCCGAGTGGAAAACTTTTTCATCAAATCATTTACTTTTATGCATTGTCGTCAATGGCCAGTTCGGCAGCAACCCGAACAGTTGACATTTACTTTCATTACTTTTTCTTTTTTAAACTTTTTTCGCTCGGACGCGATCAAATCTTTTTTTAACTAAAACGAACCAACATACAAACTTTTTCTACCAAAGAACTACGTACGCTTTGAATTCTCCGACTACCGGGAGATACGTAGGAGCAAGATCGACATCTTGTCAAGCCCATTAATAAAAACCTTTTTTTTTTCTTTTTCCTTTCGTTTGTTTTTATCTCTTTCTTCATTTCGCATATTGTTTTTATATTTTCTTTTATATATGTTTAAACACGCAAGTAAAACATCGAAGCATTTTAAGCCTAAGCCGACTAAGAGGTTCCCGTTGAGTACAACGGATGTGAGGGGTCCTAATACCTTCCCCTCGCATAATCGACTTTCGAACCTAAAATCTTTTCTCAAGGTAATTTAGAACTTTTTTCCTTTTTCCCCGAAAAATTAAAAGTTTAGTCGTAATTTAGAATTAGTGATTCAAAGCTTCCCAATAGCTTGACATCCGAAATTCGACGCGACAACTGTTAAGAAAGAAATCTTAATTGTGCAAATATATGTGGATGATATCATATTTGGTTCTACTAATGCCTCCCTTTGCAAAGAATTTTCAAAGTTAATGCAGGATGAATTTGAAATGAGCATGATGGGTGAGCTGAAATTCTTTTTGGGAATTCAAATCAACCAATGCAAAGATGGTGTCTATGTTCATCAGTCCAAATACACTAAGGAGCTTCTGAAGAAGTTCCAGCTGGATGATTGCAAGCTGATGACAACACCAATGCATCCCACCTGCACCTTAAGCAAAGAGGACAATGGCTCTAAAGTAGATCAGAAGCTGTACAGAGGTATGATAGGTTCTCTTTTATACTTAACTGCTACTAGGCCAGATATTTTATTTAGTGTATGTATGTGTGCTAGATTCCAGTCAGATCCTAGAGAATCTCATATGACTGCTGTCAAGAGAATCTTTAGATATCTGAAAGGAACAACTAATTTGGGACTTCTGTATAAGAAATCCTTAAATTATAAGCTAGTTAGATTCTGTGATGCTGACTATGCTGGAGACAGGATTGAAAGAAAGTCCACCAGTGGAAACTGTCAGTTTCTTGGTGAGAATCTGATATCCTGGGCCAGCAAGAGACAAGCAACCATTGCTTTGTCAACATCAGAAGCAGAATACATCTCAGCTGCAAGTTGTAGCACACAACTGCTCTGGATGAAACATCAATTAGAGGATTATCAGATTCATGCAGATAACATTCCAATTTATTGTGATAACACTGCTGCAATATGTCTGTCTAAAAATCCAATTCTGCATTCTAGAGCCAAGCACATAGAAATTAAACATCATTTTATAAGAGATTATGTTCAGAAGGGTGTTTTAGATATTCAGTTCATTGATACTGATCATCAATGGGCTGACATATTCACAAAACCCCTAACAGAAGAAAGATTCAATTTTATTAAAAAGAATCTGAACATGCACTTTATCTCTTGAAAATGTGCTTGAATCTGAATGAAAACCTTGATTCTGAGTTTATCATAAGCTAAGACTTATTAGACACTCATTTTCCGAGAGTCTGAAGAAAGTTAAGCCTGAAAAACTTCAGAGTCTGAAGGTTCAGAACCTGGATTTTCTGACTTCTGAATCTGATAGGAATCTAATGTTTGGTCAGAATCTGATAAGTATAACCCTGGGCAATGATGACTGAAGCTTTGAAAGTTTATACTCTAATCCTCCCAAAGTCATCAATTTAAAAATGTGATTTTCTGTTTTGGTATCAACTGCTAAAATTGCTTTAATTTTAGTTGGTATCAGTTTGTTTTTAAACTGTTTAGCACAGACACATTTTTCAAATGCTCTATGTGTATCAGACAATGTTCAGTTTTTAGAACTTATTTCAAATGCTATATCTTGGTATCAGCACTGAACCATATTTGGTATCAGGTTCTGATAAAAGTTCAGCAGTATTAAAACCCTCATTTGGTATCAGGCTCTGATAGAACCTTTCAGTTGGTCTATAATCTGAACAATTTTGTTTTAAAAATGAGTTAGCTGTGCTCTGATACCTTCTTGTGTGATTGCATAATTATCTCACATGTTTTTCACACACCCTCAATTCTGCACCTTTTTGAAATGTTTTCAAACTCTTTTAAAAGAGGGAGATTGAAATGCTCTGATACACTTGTTTTCAAACTCTTTCAAAATTTTTTGTTGATGACAAAAGGGGGAGAAATGTAAACAAGTATTAAAGCTCCTGAGCTCTAAAATATAAGTTAAATTCTGTCAGTAATTAACTTATGCAAGGGGAGTAAAAGGCATTGAGACCTGAGGCTCTGAACATAAGTTAAGGTCTGAATGAAATTAACTTATGAGAACTGATGTTAATTCTTAGCCTCTGAATTTAATTTTGTGAGATATAAGTTACTCTTAGTGAGTAAAATGAATTTAAAATAACTTGGATAAGACTCAGGGAGCTTACAAAACTCATCCTGTGGATTATCAGACTTAGGGGGAGAGCTTACAAACCTCAGAACCTGAAGTCAGCAAGTTATTTACAATTCTGAGTGTTAATTTCACTTAATTATTTAAAGTTAAGGTTAATTAACTTGGATAAGAATCAAGGGGAGCTTACAAACCTAACCTTGAGGATTGTCAGACCTAGGGGGAGCTTACAAACCTCTCCTGAAGTCAGATTGTTAATTAAACTTAACAACAATTCTGAAATTTTCACATTTGTGTTTTAAACTGAACTTAATTAACTTGGATCAGACTCAGGGGGAGCTTACAAACCTCACACCCTGCAGTTAACTTGTTAATTAAGTTAACAACAATTTTCTGATTTAATACTTATGTTTGTCATCATCAAAAAGGGGGAGATTGTTGGAACAAAATGTGTTTAAACAACTCTCTACTGAATTAAGGGGGAAATTGTTGAAACATTATGTGTAAACATATCTCTCTTTATGGTTTTGATGATAACAAAGTGTTAAATAGAAAATTGGTTATTTGCTAATGCTTTGTTCAAGTTATTTCAGAACTACGTGCTTAATGATTGGTAATTGATAATGGTTACGAAAGAACAAGCTTAGAGCAAGAAAGGAAAGCTTAGAAGCACGTTGCAAAGCTGGAAAAACTGGGTCTGAAGAGTGCTCCTGAAGTGGTGCCTCTGAAGGGGAGTCTGAAGCCTGCGTCTGAAGACAGCTTCTGAAGTCTGGGTGCTTCTGAAGAAGTCAACAAAAGTCAACGTCTGAAGACCAGCTTCTGATCCGTACAACTGAAGCCAGCTTCTGATGTTCAGCCAGCTTCTGATGAAGAGAAGCTTCTGAAGGCTGATGTGGCATGGAAAGCAACTGGTACTGTGCGCATTTAATGCCTGGATATGTCAGAGCAACCCAATGGAATAGTTGTCTCCCTGACTCAAACATTCCCCAGCTTTTAAGGAAAGTAAATTCAAAAATGGCTTCTGCTCTGTTTTCTTGAAAAAGTTCAGCACACAATTGCAGCAAACCTAGCTCACAACTTGCAACGGCTCCTTTCCTAAAACCTGCAATCTTCAACAACTCTATTTTCCTCTATAAAAGGAAGAAGTTTTGAAGAAGAATTTTGCTAAGACTCTTGAAACATATTTGCTGAACCTGTGCTCTGTTTTGCTGTAAAAACTCATAAGTTCATAAAACTCTTAGAAATTCTCTTAGTTTCTGTAACTTAGAATTTCTTAAGGTTAAGAGTCTTAACCTGTGTTGTATTAAGAGAACACCTCTGATATTTTATCAAGTGTTCAACCCAAACTCATTTCTTTGTGATTCAGTTTGGTCCCTAAGTCTCAGTCTGTATACTGAGCAATTGTAACCTCATTCCTTTGTGGTCTGAGTCAGAAGTCTCTTGACTTAGTGTCTTGAGCATTGGGAAGCCTCTTGACTTAGTGTCTTGAGCATTGGAAGCCTCTTGACTTAGTGTCTTGAGCATTGGAAGCCTCTTGACTTAGTGTCTTGAGCATTAGAAGCCTCTTCCTTTGTGGTTGAGCAATTGGAAGCCTCTTCCTTGGTGGTTGAGCAACTGGAAGTCTCTTCCTTAGTGGTTGAGCAATTGTAATCAGCTGATTATAGTGGAAATCTCTTGTTGGAAAACAAGGGGACTGGACTACTTCCTACATTGGGAAGGAACCAGTATAAATCTTTGTGTGTCTCTCTTTCCCTCTCTCTTTTCATTTTATATCCGCTGCAATACTCTTTGAGAAATAGTTCAGAACTGATTCATATCAGCTTCTGAACTTAACTTAAGTTTTTGAAAAGAAAGAAACCAAGTTTTTGGAGTCCACACAATTCAACCCCCCCCCCCCCTTCTTGTGTGTTTTTCTCACCTTCAGAGATGAGTCTGAAGTTGTTCCAGAGTCGGAAGCATCAGAAGAACAACTGTCTGAAGCAGAAAATCAAGTAGAGTCTGAAGAAGCAGAAATTCAACCAGATCATGTTCCTACTGGTAAAGGACCATCAATTAGAGTTCAGAAGGATCATCCTATAGATTTAATTATTGGAAGCCTGGATCAAGGAGTCAGAACAAGAAGATCAGACTCAGCTGCTACTGATTCATGTTTTGTGTCAAAATTTGAACCAAAAAATGTGAAAGAAGCCCTAACTGATGAATTTTGGATTGAAGCCATGCAAGATGAGTTGAATCAATTCAAAAGAAGTGAAGTGTTGGATCTTGTTCCAAGACCAGAAGGTTTAAATGTGATTGGCACTAAGTGAATTTACAAGAACAAAACAGATGAAAATGGAACTGTGGTCAGAAACAAAGCAAGGTTAGTTGCTCAAGGTTACACTCAAGTAGAGGGACTAGACTTTGATGAAACTTTTGCACCTGTGGCCAGATTAGAATCCATTAGATTATTGTTGGGAGTGTCTTGCATTCTGAAGTTCAAATTGTTTCAGATTGATGTGAAGAGTGCATTTCTGAATGGTTATTTACAAGAAGAAGTGTATGTTGAACAGCCTAAAGGGTTTGTGGATCCTAAGTTTCCAGATCATGTTTACAAGTTAAAGAAGGCTTTGTATGGATTGAAGCAAGCACCTAGAGCATGGTATGAAAGGCTTACTCAATTTCTTGTGACTCAAGGATACAGAAAAGGAGGTTCTGATAAAACTTTATTTGTTAAAGATGAGAATGGAAGTCTGATGATTGCTCAAATATATGTTGATGACATAGTGTTTGGTGGGATGTCAAAGAAAATGGTTCAATTGTTTGTCCAGCAGATGCAGTCAGAGTTTGAAATGAGCTTAGTTGGTGAACTTACATATATTTCTTGGACTGCAAGTCAAACAAATGGAAGATACAATTTTCATTTCTCAGTGTAAATATGCCAAGAATATTGTGAAGAAATTTGGAATGGAAACTGCCAGCCATAAGAGAACACCTGCTGCTACTCATCTGAAACTAACTAAAGATGAACATGGAGTTTCAGTTGATCAAAGCCAATACAGAAGTATGATATGGAGCTTATTGTACTTAACTGCAAGCAGACCTGATATTACCTTTGCTGTTGGAGTTTGTGCAAGATATCAAGCTGATCCTAAGATGAGTCATTTGACTCAGGTGAAGAGAATTCTGAAGTATGTGAACAGCACTAGTGATTATGGAATCATGTACTCACACAGTTCAAGTTCTGAATTGATGGGATATTGTGATGCTGACTGGGTTGGAAGTGCAGATGACAGGAAGAGCACTTCTGGAGGATGTTTCTTTTTGGGTAACAACTTAATTTCATGGTTCAGCAAGAAACAAAATTGTGTGTCATTGTCTACAGCTGAAGCTGAATATATAGCAGCTGGTAGTAGTTGTTCACAATTAGTTTGGATGAAACAAATGTTGGAAGAATACAACATAGAACAAGGTGTTATGACATTATTTTGTGATAATTTAAGTGCAATTAACATTTCTAAGAACCCCATACAGCACAGCAGAACTAAACACATTGATATCAGACATCATTTTATCAGAAATCTTGTGGAGGAAAAGATTGTTCAGCTTGAACATGTGGATACTAAGAACCAGATTGCTGATATTTTCACAAAGGCCTTGGATGCTAAAGAGTTTGAGAATCTGAGAAGCAAGTTAGGTGTGTGTCTGCATGAAGATTTATAGCAATTACTGCAAACTGGATGTGAGGAAGATAGAGTACCTGCCAGATTTGCTAGTGTTGAGTGTGATCCTGAACCTGAGTCTGAGTCTGATGCTGGGACTGATTTTGAAGATTATTGTGCAGTTGTTATTCCCTATATGATGATGGTTTGTCATAATTTTGTGGCTAAAAAGGGGGAGAAAATTCTATGTTTAAGTTCAAACTGGAGTTGTTCAGAGTGTGTTTCCTCAGAATGTACTGTGTTTCAGAAGCTGACTAGTTTTGTTGTTCAGAAGATAAGCATTTTGTTCAGAGTTCAGAACCAATGCAAAAGAGTGCAGAACCAATGCAAGAAGAGCTGTGTTGCAGATGTGATTGAGGGGGAGTTTGTGTCTTAGGGGGAGTGCATGATTGTTATATACCTGAGTGTGAAGTGTTTCAGTTTCTGTTTAGTGTTTCAGTTTCAAAAGCCTATGTCTCAGAAGTTTCTACAGTTCAGAATTAGGGGAATATTATATGTATGCTGATGAGTTGCAGGGGGAGAGTAATGTGTTCAATATTGCTAGTTGTTATGTGTTTGTGAGGCTTCAGGGGGAGTATTCTTATAAAGATCAGATATGCTGAAGTTTTCATGTGATGATCAGAAGCTGAAGAACTATCAGAATTTGATCAGTAGTTGTGTGCTTCAGGTTGTTCAGAAGCTGAAGCTGGTTGGTTTTTCATGTTAACATAGCTTGTATCCGCTGCTACAGACTCTATGCTATGTTATCTATGATTGATTTTGTGGAGTTCTTCATTGCTGAGTTTGTTTTATGTTGAATTGAAGAACTTGGTTTTGTGAAACATTGATTTTAGCCAAAAATTTGCCAAAGGGGGAGATTGTTGAGTATTTTGAAGTTGGCTGCATGTTTAGGTAAAAGCAATGTGTTCAAGCAAAGCATCTCCATGTATATAAGAAGTCTTCAGTTGCAAGAATTCACATTTGAAGAAGTTCAGAAGTTGTTTGGACCTTCAGAAGCTGAATGTTCCTTCAGACGCAAGAACAGTGCATCAGAAGCTGAAATCCTTCAGACGCGCTACAGTGCATCAGACGCACTATTCAAGCGTTGACCCGCGTTGACTTCTTCAGAAGCTGCGCTTTCATGTGTTATTTCTGTGCGAATCTTTATGAGATTTGTTAAGGATTTATTATGGATGAAGGGTTCTAGAATGCTGATTGATTTGATGAAGATTTAGTGAAGATTGGCCTCGTGTTTATGCTGAATTATATTTTTCTGAAGCAATCTTTTCAAAGATACATTGCAGAATTTTTCAGCCATTCATATTTCAGAAACATATCATACTTAGAAGATTGGGTTCAGATTAATGCTGCTTGCTGAAGTCAATAAAAGGAGATTGCTGCTACTTGTTCAAGACTTGCGAATTACATATCAGAAATTAGAGAATTGAGTCTTTGTTTGTTTTAAACTTAGGTTTATTTTGTACACCACTCAAACTGAGTTGGTTTAGAGTTTTAATTGAGTTGTAATTCATTCTAAGCCTTTAGGTACGAATAAAGTCTTTGTGTTATTGAAGTGTGTTCTTCAGAACCGGGTTGAGTTCAGAGTTGTTTTGTAACTGGGTTAGTTACTTGGATAGGAACTTAGTAGTGTTCTAATACTCAAGGTGTTGGGTAGAAATCAGAACTAGGAGGAGATTGATTGCTTAGGCTAGGAACAGGGGGTCTGTGTCTTTAGTCTTAAGGATTAATTCCTATAGTGGATTTCCTTCCTGGATTGGTATCCTGCAGACGTAGGTGGCATTTGCACCGAACTGAGTTAACAAATACTTGTGCCTTTTTACTTTTCTGCACTTTTAATCTTGCTTCTGAATTGTTTTCAAACGTGCTCTGTTTTACTATCTTTGTGCCCTGTTTAAGTTTTGTTTAAGTCCTAGCCAGAATTTCAGAAACAAGGATAGTCCAAGAAAGACCAGATCAGCAATCAGACAGAATGACTCTTTGCTTCGATTACTGTCAATGATTGAACCTACAACAGTTGATGAAGCACTTGCAGATGATGGATGGATTATGGCTGTAACACCCTAACCCTTAACCGCCGATTATTAACTTTAATAAAGAAAACGTTAAGGCCATAGGAAGTTACAACATTAATAAAACTCAATTTCATAAACATCAACACCTAAATCAAAATGTATTTGATTCTCAAACAGCAGCGGAAAATAACAAACAATTGCTTATAACCAAGCACTGCATATATTACACAAAAATATATACATAAGATTTTCAAAAGAGGCAATTCTACAACAAAAGCCAATGCCAAATCTATACATAACGTTTAGATACCCCAAAATGGTGTTACAAATATCAGAGCCCTAGACTCTAACTAGGTTACAACACCTAGTACCAAAAATGTAAGGATAGCTAAGCTATGCCCTCACCACTACAAAAGCTCCAAACAGCAAAAGGACTATTCCTCAACGATAGCCTCGCCAACCTGATAATCTGGATCCCCAAAGATCCAGCAAATAACACATAACAGAGAGTGTTAGCATCACAAAACAATAAACATGTATAAATGACACATCATTATACATAACCAAAACACCACACATAATTGACAAAGTACAACACTCATCAATGACAACTATCATCAATAACTCATCATTAACCATTATGCACACATAATTTCCCACATAACTCATCAAATACAATTACCACTCACAACCATTATGCACACATAATTTCCTAAATGAACACTAATGTCACAAAGGATGCATGCCTCAAAATGCATTCTCTAATGCATGTGGTACCAAATCATTTCGGATAAACTTATATCCTTATCAAGCTCTCTTGATAACCACGCTCTCATGGATTTCATATCCGCTCCGGATATCATCAAATAATGAAATGCATGATGTTTCACTTAGCAAATATATGATACTCTTATCACTATACTTACTAACACAACTAATTATCAGCTCTCTGATAATTATCACAACAACAACAAACACAAACTACACAACTAACTATCAGCTCTCTGATAATTATCACAACATCAACAACAACAACAAACACCACTACTAGGCTCTCATGGCCAAATCATAAGACACAACATGAATATACTCACCAAGTTCAACAATCTCAACATTACTTGAACAATTACTCTTTAGGAAGCACTAAGAATAAGTTAAAATGGTGGGCAAGGTTTCCAAAACATATTTTAAGAATGCAATAGCAAAAAGCCATCCCCGCGCGCACCAGGACCCTCAAAACAGCTCAACGAAGTTGGCAAGTACAGGGCTGGTCGCTACAAGCGAGCCTCTGGTCGCTACAAGCGAGCCTGGTCGCTACAAGCGCCAGTGTGGTCGCTACAAGCGCAGATAGGCAGGGAATTATCCTGTCTGGTCGCTACAAGCGACCATCCGTCGCTACAGCGACCATATCAGTACACAGTCAAGTAAAAATGTGATTTTTCCACCATTTTAACCCATTCAAGGTTACCCAACTTCCAGAACATGTTAAAAACAACTTTCCATCACAAAACATCATTTAAAAACAATCACAAGCAAGGCTTGTATCTAGCAAAGGATTTAGGGTTTAAAACACTAAACTTTTCATAACTTTTCTTATGAATTCTCAACACAATAACTTCAACAAAACATGCTAACAACAATCACTTAGCATTCCAACAAGCAAAACATAAACATTAACAACTTTAAACCATAAAAACTTCTATCAAAAACCTAGACAAAGTGAGGAGAAGTTTGGGATGGAGAAATAGACATTCTCCCCTTCTCAATCACTTGTGAGAAGCAATACTAACTCTCTTACCTTCTCAAAATCTCTAGCAACTCAAGCTTTCTCCTTGTTCACTTGCCCTAGCTTTCTTCTTTCTCTTCTCCTTCTCTTCTTCACGTTTTCTTCTTCTCAAAAAGAAATGAATAGTGATTCCAAAAGTTTTGTGATAATCTCTTATAATCCAATCCAATTAATCTTGGCCATCCATCCTTACTAACTCTCAAGGACTCATCCTAGCCTTACAATCCAATCCAAGCTCACTACTATCATAACCACTTGACCATTACTACTCAAAAACTTAAAAGCCCAACACTATTCATCCTCTTGGCCCAAAACCTTAAAAACTCGATTACGAACTTATCCTCGCGCTAAATAATTATTCCTCGATTACTAGAAAATATATTTAAATGCAAATCCATAAAATAAAATATATAAAAATATAATATACGAAAATAGGGTCGTTACAATGGCTATGTAGGAAGAACTCAATCAGTTTCAAAGAAATGATGTTTGGGATTTAGTTGCAAAACCAAATCACAAGAACATTATTGGAACAAAATGGGTGTTCAGAAACAAACTGAATGAACAAGGAGAGGTAGTCAGAAACAAAGCTAGACTTGTTGCTCAAGGCTACTGTCAACAGGAAGTAATTGATTACACTGAAACATTTGCTCCAGTGCAATATTGGAAGCAATCAGGTTACTTATTTCCTATGCAGTAAATCATAATATCATTTTATATCATATGGATGTTAAGAGTGCTTTTCTAAATGGAGTCATCTCTGAAGAAGTGTATGTCAAACAACCTCCTGGTTTTGAAGATTTAAAACATCCAGACTTTGTTTTTAAGCTTAAGAAATCACTGTATGGTCTGAAGCAAGCTCCCAGAGCTTGGTATGAGAGACTAAGTAATTTCTTACTTAAAAATAATTTTGTAAGAGGACAAGTTGACACTACATTGTTTAGAAAGACACTTAAGAAAGACATCTTAATTATTCTAATCTATGTGGATGATATTATATTTGGTTCTACTAATGCCACTCTTTGCAAGGAATTTTCTAAGTTAATGCAGGATGAATTTGAAATGAGCATGATGGGAGAATTGAAGTTCTTTCTTGGAATTCAAATCAACCAATGCAAAAGTGGAGTGTATGTTCATTAATTAAAATATACAAAGGAGCTTCTGAAGAAGTTCAAGCTTGAGGATTGTAAATTGATGACAACACCCATGCATCCAACCTGCAACTTAAGCAAAGAAGACACAAGCTCAAAGGTAGATCAGAAGCTGTACAGAGGTATGATTAGTTCTCTGTTATACTTAACAGCTTCTAGACCAGATATTTTATTCAGTGTATGCTTATGTGCAAGATTCCAATCAGATCCTAGAGAATCTCATATGACTGCTGTCAAGATAATCTTCAGGTATCTGAAAGGTACAACTAATCTTGGACTTCTGTATAAGAAATCCTTAGATTATAAGTTGGTTGGATTATGTGATGCTGATTATGCTGGTGGTAGGATTGAAAGAAAATCAACCAGTGGAAATTGTCAATTCCATGGTGAAAATCTGATATCATGGGCCAGTAAAAGACAATCAACTATTGCATTGTCAACACCAGAAGCAGAATACATCTCAGCTGCAAGTTGTTGCACACAACTACTCTGGATGAAACATCAGTTGGAAGACTATCAGATTCATGAAAACAGCATACCTATCTTTTGTGATAATACTGCTGCTATCTGTTTGTCTAAAAATCCTATTCTACATTCAAGAGCCAAGCACATTGAAATTAAACATCATTTTATTAGAGATTATGTTTAGAAGGGTGTTTTGGATATTCAATTCATTGATACTGATCATCAGTGGGCTGATATATTTACAAAACCCCTAGTAGAAGATAGATTTGATTTTATTAAAAAGAATTTGAACATGCATTTCATCTCTGAAAAATCTGCTTGACTCTGAATAGAAACTGAGAATCTGAAGTTCATCAGAAGCTAAGACTTAACAGAGGCTCACTTTGAGAGTCTGAAGAAAGTTCAGCTTCTGAAGACATCAGAGTCTGAGTTTCAGAATCTGAATTTTTGGCTTCTGATAAAACTCATTGAAAGTGGACACTTTACACGTGGCCCACTAATGAGAGTGAATCTGAACAGTAGTCTGACACGTGGTATGAATATGCTGGGTAATAACTGCTGGGCAGTGATGAGTTAGTTTTGAAAGTTGTACTTTGCGCCCCCTAACGTCATTAATGTGCAGTTGTGTTTAATGCTTTTTGTCTGCTTTCAATTTCTGAAACGTTTCAACAAAAATACTCAATCACTCTCACACTTTCACATTCACATCTTACACTTTCATTTTTCTGACCTGAAATTCCTGGCAAGACTGAGTCTGAACCGTAAAACAGAGTACAAAAATGCAGAACAGAGTATACAGTTCAGAAGCAAAATACAGACAGAAAGTAAAGAACACAGGTGATTTGTTTACCCAGTTCGGTGACAAACACACCTACGTCTGGAGGCTACCAAGCCAGGAAGGAAATCCACTAAATAGTATCAATTCAAAGACCTATGACAACAGCCCCTGTTTCACAGCCTTCTCACTTAATCACTACCCGTATAGATTTCAACCTAGGAACTCCTAGACCTGAGACCCCTCTCACTTCCCTCAGTCAATCACTGCCCCAGTGATTATCAGACTTTAACAAATCAAACAAAGATGGAGACACTCTACTAAAAACTCAATACATCACTTTTGCTTAAAAGCTTCAAGTGAATTACAACTCAATAAAAAACAACCAACTCTAAACACTTGAGTGGTGTACAAAAACAAAGTACAAAGCTTACAGACTCAACACCTAAGAACACTCTATTAAAACTGACTTCAGTTGAGTTGATTTTCTTAAATGACAGCATCCTTTATTTATAGCTTCAGCAGCAACATAATTCTTGAACCAAATCCTTCAAAGATATATTCCCAGAATTCTTTTAGAAGCAAATAGAAGCAATTATATTTCTGAAATATATTTTCCAAAGATTTCTTTGAAAATATATTCACAAATAAAACAATCCAATCTTCAGAATATATCTTGCAAAATTATTCTTTCTTCTGGAAACATCAGCTTGGAGAATTCTTTAATTAAATCTTCAAAAGATTATGTGAGAAAAAATAACAGCTCCAAGACACAAGAAAGAACGCAGCTTCTGAATGCAGAATACCAGCTTCTGAAATGCAGCTTCTGAAGGTCAGCTTCTGATGAACAGTTCAGCTTCTGATGACCAGTTCAGCTTTTGATGAACAGTTCGGCTTCTGATGAACACCCAGTCAGCTTTTGAAGTTCTGCTTCCAGCTTCTGAAGACGCACAGCTTGAGATTTCAGTTTCTGAAGCACATATTGCTTGTACATTTGATTTAAGCAAACATGAAGCCAACAACCAAATATCCAACATGACCTAAAAACTCTTCCTTTTTCAAAACCCTCTTAGAACCCTAAAACCTCAATCCTTCAAAATCAAATGGCTAGTTCATCATCTTCTTCTCAGAAACTTGCAATGGACTTTCAATATCAAGAAGCCACTATTATCAAACCTAAAACCATGCCTCTCAACAAGGAGGATTTACAACTTATTATTGAGAGTGCAGTGGATTTTGAATCTTTAGCTTTGAATGGGTGTGATATTTTAGAGTACGTGGACCATCAACAGTGGAGGCCATTCTTCAACATGCTAAATGGTCCATCCTACACAGAACTGGTCAAAGACTTCTGGGTCAGAAGCGAAGTCTTTGACAAAGAAGAAGCAAGAAAGGAAGAAGCTCAGAAGGTTACTGAGAATCATGGGCTGAAAGGGAAATCAAGAGCAGAAATGGGTTTGAAATAGATCAGTGGTACTGAAGTCAGGTCGTCTGTTGTGGGAATACCAATGACTATCAATGAGGAGATTATTGCAAAGGTTGTTGGTGCCAAGAGTGGTGGTATGTTTCAAACAAACACCAAGAAAACCAGCACCTGGGTTCCTCTGATCAGACAAACTCTATTTCTAGGGAGAGAGTCTGAGAAGACAGTGGACATGAAGGCTGAGCACAGGGTCATGCATAAGTTGCCGCTTCAATGCATAGTTCCCAGATCAGGAGGATCTGATTACCAGTCATGGGATCTGATGCACATGCTGACCTGGTGGTATTTGAAGAGACCAGTTAACTTGGCTGCTTACATCTTCAACCATCTCTGCACTTCCATCAGAGAAAGCATGAAAGGAAAAGTTCAAGTTCCATACACCAGACTCCTGTCTGAAATCTTTCACCAAGGGAAACTTGTTGAGAATCTGAAAGCCCTTGGAGTTGGATCAGACTCTGAGCTTGGAGTCTGTAGTGGAGCAATAATTTCAGGAGCAACTTTGGGACACATGAAGATCATATCCAAGAAAGAAGTGATAACATCCGAACAAGATTTGCAGTTCAGAATGGGACACTCTGAATTCCTTGATGACTTCCCTCCTATCTCAAAGGAAGATCCTCATGAGGTGTTGGCACACTTTGTTCCACAGCACTTCAAGGAAACAGGAGTTGCCATCACTTGGGATATGATTCCTGACAAACCCAATGAACCCTGGAAAGCTGTGAAGAAGAGACAACATTCTTCAGAATCCCAACAACCTAAAAAGCCTGAACCTGTGAAGAAGGCTAAAGTTCAGAAGCCTGCTCAGAAACCAGCTGTCAAGACTAAAGTGTCTGAAGCTGTGGTGGAAGCTGAAGAATTGGATCCAGTGGAGATCCTTCCCACCAGAACTAGGAGCAAGGTGGCAAGGAAAGCAAGGTCAGAAGCTGAAGGAGCTTCTGAACCAAAAAGAAGAAAGTTGAGGAAAATGATTGTTGAATCTGAGGAGCAAGAAGAAGTAGAGAAGATGACTTATGAGGAAGAAGTAGCAGAAAATAAGAGGATTAAGGAGCTTCTAGCTCAAGGAGCTAGTAAGAAGGGCACTCTACCTGCTGTTCCAGAAGCTGCTGAGGAAGAACCTCTGACAAGGAAGGGAAAGGCTGTGTTGAGTGAAACTGAAGCTGAAGTGGCAAATAAGATGAAAGAAGATCTGGAGAAGGCTGTCACTTTAGCCAAGGAACTAGAGCATTCAATAGTTGCAGGAGCAAGGGAAATTCGCTCCTCCCATCTAGAGATAAAGAGAGAAAGTACCTCTGAAGCACAACAGTCAGAACCTGCTTCTGGATCTGCTTTTGGTCAAGGTAATGCTGCAACCTTAATTAATTTAGAATCTGATGATGTTCCTGACCTTAACACCCAACTACAAATTGCCCCATCCAAACCTTCTTCACCCACTGAATCTTCTATTTTGAGTGAACTCAACACCAATGACTTTTTAGATGCTCTCAACAAGAAAAGAGCACGAATTCTTGCTGAAAGAGAACACTCTGACAGAGAAGAAGCTGCCTCTAATCATGTTGAGACAGCTGATCAGTCATCCCCACCTACCTCACCAAAAACCATACCTTCACCATCAAACATACCTTCACATCAACCTTTGGACATACCATCTCTCCAGACCTGCTTACCTGGTGAGACACCTAATCTAGAGAGAACTTACCAACCTCAGACTGAGGCCTTTGTCACCAGGATCATTAAGAACAGAATTCTGAGTGATGTTGGTGGGATACCCTAATCTTGCATCTTTACTGTACCATCTTTTAGCTCCAGTTCTTCATCTTCCTTAGAAGAACTGGAACAACACTTAGGTGGTGAGCTCCCCTCTGTCACAACTTCTCAAACCATACAACCTGTTACCTCTTCTAATGTTGACTCAGTATCAGAAGTTGAACCACTTATTGCACAACCAATCCAATTTGCCAAACCTGAAGGATCTGATGTTCTTCTCCTATGTGGAGCATCAGAATCTGAACTGCCTACATCAGACTCTTTCCTTCCAACATCAGACCCTCAACTTGCCTCTGATGCAAACCTGATTAATGTTTCAGAACCTCAAACTGAAACCTATGATCAGATTATTTCAGAATCAACCATAATACCTAACCCAGGCCAAATTGCATTTCCTTCAACCAACTATCAAAATATTGCCCAAACACCTAACCTTTCATCAGATTTTACTTTAAAAGAGGTTTGCAGCAATATCTTCAAAAGCTTGGAAGAGCTGGTGCTTGCAAGACAGCATCCCATTCATGAGGTCAACTATATGGAAAAATGCAACAAGCTGAGAACCTTAGTCAACAATACCCTGGACACTCTACAGTTTGTCTATGTAGTGTTTCAGCATGAGGCACTTCATACATGGTTGTCTGATGTAGTCAGGAGCATGGAGACTATGGAACTCAGAAGAAATACTTCAAGACTGATTGAATGTGGAACTTCTTCAGGAGTGGTAAATGCTGACAATACTGATTTATTGGAGAGATTCTGAAGTATGGTCTTTGTGCGCACCTCGTTTTTTTCCTTGGGAAAAAGACGCGCAAATCCTCCGAGGTCGTTCGCAAACGCTCGGAGGGCCTTTGTGAAGCCGCCACCAAAGTTTTTGTGTAAAGGGAACATTGATAAACCCTTAAGTTTTTTTTTGTTTAAAGGGAAACGATAATAAAACCCTTTGACGATGAGGATAAGGATTGGTCATCGTAACCATTGTCGGGTTCGGGAGTCGGTTACGCAAGGGGAAGGTATTAGCACCCCTCACGTCCGTTGTACTCAACGGGAACCTTCTATTTGGTCAAAGCTTGAATTGTTTTTTAATATTTTGCGCGCATGTTTATTTATGTCAAAAATATAATAAAAGGGGGGAAAGAGATAAAAACAAACGAAAGAAAAGAAAGAAAAAAAAAGTTTTTTATTGCGCTTGACAAGATGTCGATCTTGCTCCTACGTATCTCCCGGTAGTCGGAGAACTCAAAGCGTACGTAGTTCTTTGGTAGAAAAACGTACATGTGTTGGTTAATTTTAAATGGACGATGTTTTAACCGAATTCTTGCGATTTAAACGTAGCTTGTATGCTCGCGCTTGGGAGACTTATTAAGCGTTTGTTCGTGAATCGCATTAGAATTGTTAAAAGGTACGTCCGTTAGAGTAAAGGGTTAATTGGTCGCTATGGGACCAAGAGAGGTGCAATGGACTCATACAAGTCAATCATTGACCAAGTGGACTCCGAAGAGTCGGGCGATTGTTCGATTGATCCACTGAGATCAAGAACAGGTACAATGGACTCGGACGAGTCGAACATTGACCGAGTGACTCAAACGAGTCGAGGGGTCGAGTCTAATGGCCACGGGGGACCAAAAGGTTTGGATTGACCACAAGGGGCCAAGTTTTGGTTTGGTTAGGGTTGTACATATTGAAAATGGAATGACGATTGTCCGAACGACGAGACATACGTCACGCATTCGTACAATCGGGGCGATGGAGAGACATACGTCACACCATCCCTTTTTCATTCATGTTTTTGGGTTGAATCCTTTAGAAATCCCAAGGTATGTCAAAACATTTGGCTTGAAAACCCGAAATGGGAAGGTTTAGCAATTTTGCTAGAAAACGCACAAGTTCGGCTCATTTTGCAAAAAGCGAACGTATTTGGCGTATGTTCATATTTGAGTTTTGAAAATCATGAACAATATTTATTGTTCAAGTTTAGATTGGAATGATGAACATAGCTTGTTTGTTCATGCTTGTTTGAAAGTTTGGGAACATAACTTGTTTTGCAAGTTATCCACATAATGTCATACGAACTTGTGATTTTGTCAAGATTATGCAAAATCCTTGTTATGGTTTGAAAGACATGGGTTTAAAAACTCTTAGGTTCTGAGCTCTGGGGCTAGAACCTCAAAAATTGGTCATTTTGACACAAAAACTCAGATTCTGAGTTCTGTCATGGTCGCACTGCGACCATGACTTCGCACTGCGAAGCATGCGAAATTTTGAGTTCAGAAGCTGTTTCTGAACTTTTGTTCAGAAACAACTTCTGAACACACTCAGGACCTTTTAGGTGAGTGAAAAACTTTGAGCTTTTGGGGTGAAAAAGGCTGGACAAACCAGTTTTGATGTTTTGAAAACCTTGGGATTTCTTTGAAATTCAAAAGGGGTTTTTTAGAATCAAATGGTTTTGAACCAAAATAGCTATGCAAACACAATTGTAAATGCAAGATGAGTGCTTAGAAACTTACAGAACTCCTTAGCAAAGCTCCAGCTGCAATGGATTTGAATTGGTTGAAGGCTTTCACAAAGGTTTTTTTTGATATTGGTGATGAACTTGAACTTTGGTAAAGCTTTGTGTTGGATTGATTTTTTCTGGTTGTTTGTGGGGGTTTGTAAGCTAAAATGAGTAGAGTTTCTGCTCTTGAAATGCTGTTATCAGTTGTGTTTGAAACCTTGGGCATTGCCTTCTATTTATAGGCCAAAACCAAATCTATTTCATCATTACCAAATCCCAAAATTCAGCTGATTTGTGGCTAAGATCAAGCTGAATCCCTTTGCATTAAATGCTAATGGATAGAGGCAACCTTGCCTTGTACCAAGGGGCAAGATTCAGCCTGATTTCAGCCACAAATTCAACCAATTCTAGAAGGTAATGATGAAGAACAAAGCTGAATTGCAATTGGCTAATGCTTGGGGATCAATCCTTGCAATCTCAATGGTTGATCAATGAAACGTGCACTGTAATGTGCAGAGATTGAGGGATGAAAAAGGCTACTTATGGCTGGTGTGAGGGGTGAAAAGCTGCTGCAAAAACAGGGTAGGCACTCATGGCTTTTCAAGTGAGAAAATCCAGCTAGTTTGACTGGTTTTTGGGGAAGCAAGCAGGAGGAAAGTCCTCAAGCACGTGGCTGGCAACCTTGTGGTGGTTAGCATGTCACATGGGAGGGACTAGAGCTGCCCAAGGGCAAGCCCACTTGCTTGTCACATGCTAGGTTGGAAGAAAAAGCTTCCAACCTTGGCATTAATGGCAAGTCCTTCAATTCTGGTTTTGCTTGGCCCAATTAGCCATGAATGCTACTTAAAATAATTATGGAAATGATATGCAACAAATTCTGGAATTAAATCAAAGAAACCAAAAATCTGCAGAAAAATCGCAGACTTCGCAGTGCGAAGTGAGCTTCGCAGTGCGAAGTCAGCATTTTTAAAATGTTGACTTTTCTGTTGAATTTTGTTGACTTTTGACTTTTTTCCCCTCTTTGATTTTTTTTTTATTTTTTGTTTTAAAATGCTTAGGACAAAATTAGGGTACTACAGCTGCCCCTACTTAATTGTGTCTTCGCATAGAGTGCGTGAGTGCCGAGGGCATCTCATGAACTCTTTGCAAAGATCAATTAAGTAAAAAGAAGGACCCGAATTTTGTCCTTCGCGAAATGCAAATGCAATGGTTGGAAAAGGTTGATCGTATCCAGCCGCTAACACTGGAGGTAGATCCACTGGGGGATGAAGGTAATCTTATCTAGGCACTGTCACTAGAGATCGATTCCTGAGGATGGTGATCTTCTCTAGGCACTTTCACTAGAGGTCGAACATTGAGGGAGGCGATCTACTCTAGGCACTGTCACTAGAGGTCGAACATTGAGGGAGGTGATCTTCTCTAGGCACTGTCACTAGAGGCCGAACATTGAGGGAGGTGATCTTCTCTAGGCACTGTCACTAGAGGTCGAACATTGAGGGAGGTGATCTACTCTAGGCACTGTCACTAGAGGTCGAACATTGAGGGAGGTGATCTTCTCTAGGCACTGTCACTAGAGGTCGAACATTGAGGGAGGTGATCTTCTCTAGGCACTGTCACTAGAGGCCGAACATTGAGGGAGGCGATCTACTCTAGGCACTGTCACTAGAGGTCGAACATTGAGGGAGGCGATCTACTCTAGGCACTGTCACTAGAGGTCGAACATTGAGGGAGGTGATCTACTCTAGGCACTGTCACTAGAGGTCGAACATTGAGGGAGGTGATCTTCTCTAGGCACTGTCACTAGAGGTCGAACATTGAGGGAGGCGATCTTCTCTAGGCCATGTCACTAGAGGTCGAACATTGAGGGAGGTGATCTACTCTAGGCACTGTCACTAGAGGTCGAACATTGAGGGAGGTGATCTTCTCTAGGCACTGTCACTAGAGGTCGAACATTGAGGGAGGTGATCTTCTCTAGGCACTGTCACTAGAGGTCGAACATTGAGGGAGGCGATCTACTCTAGGCACTGTCACTAGAGGTCGAACATTGAGGGAGGTGATCTTCTCTAGGCACTGTCACTAGAGGTCGAACATTGAGGGAGGCGATCTACTCTAGGCACTGTCACTAGAGGTCGATACCTAAGCTAGGTGATCTTATTCAGGCACTTTCACTGAATGTCGATTCCTAACGAGCTGTGGTCTTACCCTAAATAGGTGCCCCTGGTTGAACTGGAAAACATGATTGTATGATGCATGTTATGTAGTATGATATGCAGTGATATGCAATGCAATATGATATGAGATGGACTCAAACAAAGATTCTGTCTGGGGAATTGGGGACAGTTAGTGAAGGAGGTTCACTGGGGAACGCTTACTTAACTGTTGATGGATGTTGGTGAATATGTGATACTCACTGGAGAATCCTTGTTGAGGATGCATGATTTACGAAATGAAATGCATGTGTATGAATGATTTGTATATGCATGCATGAATGAAATGATGCATGAATTATGTTATGCATGATGTGTGGGATGCTGGTTGGGTGCCGAGCAAAGTCGGTCTTGGTTGTGGTTGCGCCAATGACGATTGGGCTCTCTTTTTTTTGTTTTGTTGGTTTTTTGGTTGGTCGGTTTGGAAGGACAAGGTCCTTTGCCTACATACCCGAATGGGATCAAAACCGGTGTAGTTCGAGCTATGCCCGAAGATTTGTGTGGGTTTGCCAATAATGATTGGACTTTTTGTTTGGGGTTGAGACTCCCTGGGGAATATCAATGAGGTTTGGCTTATGGGGATACAAGGATCATTTTGGAGGCATGATCGATATCCAGCCTTGTTTGGTGTTCGGATGTTTAGGGTGTTTACTGGGGAATTCTGCTCCTCTTAACCCTTGGGGGTTTTTGCGCTCCGCGTGCCGTGAGCTACGCACTTGCCTTTGCTAAGGAGCATAAGTCCTTTGGTGCAATATTTGGTAAGAATCACCGTGATTCCTTCGAAATTTACGAAAATTCAAATAAAACAATGTTTGTTTGTCTTCCCTTTTCTTTTTTGGAAGAAAATTCTTTTGTTTATTTCCCATGTTTTAAAGCATTTTCATCATGAATAAAACAAAAATTTTATGCGCTACTGAGAACACAAAATAACAAAAGGAATTTTATTCAATGCAGATTCGACTTCTTGAATGGGTAAAAAAAATACACAAAGGGAGAAGTGAGATAGAGAAAGACAAGAAAAAGCAAAAAGAAAATTGTTGGTTTTGGCACAACACATGCTATTTCCTTATGACTTCGAGAGATTTGTTTTCGGAAGATGCTGATGAGACCGATTCTTCTCCTCTTGAGTCTTGTCCGGAGCTTGGATGCTGCAGTCATTGCCTTTCTTTTTTTGTTAACCCCTAATTTTTGCCTGGACTGCTCTTTCGAGTTTTCAATCCACCGGGGTATATTTCCTTTTTTGATGTCCTTAATTTTTGCCTAGACCGCCTTTTCAGGTTTTCGATCTAGCAGGACGCTCTCTATTGCCTAAACCGCCCTTTCAGGTTTTCGATTTAGCGAGCTTTTTTCCTTCTTCTTTTTTTTCTTTTAGGCATAATACCTCTTGACTGCATCGGAGTTTATTGAGAGTGGGAACTCTTCTCCGTCCATAGTGGTGATGATCAGGGCTCCGCCTGAGAAAGCTTTATTTACCACGTACGGCCCATCATAGCTGGGAGTCCACTTCCCTCGGGGATCTTTGTGGATAGGTAATATCTTCTTGAGCACTAGGTCTCCTTCTTTGAACTCTCGAGGACGGACCTTCTTGTCGAATGCTCTCTTGAGCCTCCTTTGATAGAGTTGTCCGTGACATATTGCCGTTAGACGCTTCTCCTCTATGAGATTCAGTTGGTCGAACCTTGTTTGGACCCATTCAGCTTCTTCTAGCTTGGTTTCCATCAAGACCCTTAACGAAGGAATTTCCACCTCTACGGGGAGAACAGCTTCCATACCGTATACTAAGGAGAAGGGGGTTGCCCCAGTTGAAGTGCGAATGGCTGTTCTGTAGCCATGTAGCGCAAAGGGAAGCATCTCATGCCAATCCTTATATGTTGTCACCATCTTTTGGATGATCTTCTTTATGTTCTTATTGGCTGCTTCTACCGCACCATTCATCTTTGGTCGGTAAGGGGAGGAATTATGGTGCTCAATCTTGAAATCTTTGCACAACTCCTTCATTGTCTTGTTGTTCAGGTTTGCCCCATTATCCGTGATGACTTTGTGGGGAGTACCATAACGGCAAATGATTTCCTTCTTGATGAATCGGGCTACCACTTGTTTGGTTACGTTTGCATACGAAGCTGCTTCTACCCATTTGGTGAAGTAGTCTATGGCAACGAGGATGAAGCGATGTCCATTTGACGCTTTGGGCTCGATTATTCCAATCATGTCTATGCCCCACATAGAGAAAGGCCAAGGTGAAGTCATGACGTTCAGTGGAGTTGGTGGCACATGCACTTTGTCGGCGTAAATCTGGCACTTGTGACAAGTCTTGGCATAGCGGAAACAATCAGCTTCCATGGTTAACCAATAGTAGCCCGCCCTTAAGATTTTCTTTGCCATTGCATGCCCATTAGCATGGGTTCCAAAAGATCCCTCGTGGATTTCTTTGATGAGCATGTCCGCTTCATGTTTATCCACACATCTGAGCAGGACCATGTCATAATTTCTTTTGTAGAGGGTATTTCCACTGAGGAAGAACTGGGATGCCAATCTTCTGAGGGTCCTCTTGTCGGTGTGCGAGACATTTTCTGGATACTCTTGCTCTTCGAGGTATCGCTTGATGTCGTAGAACCAAGGTTTGTCGTCAAGTCCCTCTTCGACTGATGCGCATACAACTGGTTTGTCTCTACGATCCATCCTTATGATTGGTGCTTCGTTGTAGAAATTTACTTGGTACATTGATGATAATGTAGCCAAAGCATCTGCTACCTGATTTTCTTCTCGAGGTATGTGGTGGAAGTTGATTTCATCAAAATGCTTGATCAATTCTACAACCCGGGCTCGGTAGGGAATTAAATTGGGATGTTTTGTTTCCCATTCTCCTTTGACTTGATAGATGACCAAGGCTGAGTCACCGTATACTTCAAGGTTTTTGATCCTTAGATCAATTGCTGCTTCGAGGCCTAGGATACATGCTTCATATTCTGCCATGTTATTGGTGCAGTCAAAGCATAACCTTGCTGTGAATGGCTGATATCCATTTCTTGGGGAGATTAAAACTGCTCCGATCCCGTGCCCCATGGCATTTGAGGCGCCGTCGAAAGCGAGCTTCCATTGAGCTCCTGGTTCTGGCCCTTCATCATCGCTTGTGACCTTTTCGTCATTCAAAGCTATGACATCTTCGTCCGGGAAGTCGAATTGTATGGGCTGATAATCCTCCAATGGTTGGTGAGCAAGGTGCTCGGATAAAACACTCCCTTTGATGGCTTTTTGAGCAACATATTGGATGTCGTACTCAGACAGCAGCATTTGCCAACGGGCTATCTTCCCTGTGAGGGCAGGCTTTTCGAAGATGTACTTGATGGGATCCATCTTCGATATCAACCAAGTTGTATGGGTCAACATGTATTGCCTTAGACGTCGAGCAGCCCATGCTAAAGCGCAGCAAGTCTTTTCAAGTGAAGTATACCTTGTTTCACAGTCAGTAAACTTCTTGCTTAGGTAGTAGATTGCGTGCTCTTTTCTTCCCGTTTCATCTTGTTGTCCTAACACACAACCCATTGATCCTTCAAGTACGGTTAGGTATAAGATGAGGGGTTTACCCGGAACAGGAGGTATTAAAATTGGTGGTTCTTGCAGGTATTGTTTGATCTTGTCAAACGCTTCTTGGCAATCCTCATTCCAATGAACGGCTTGGTTTTTTCTTAGCAGTTTGAAGATTGGTTCGCAGGTAGCTGTCATGTGTGAGATGAACCTGGCGATGTAGTTCAATCTTCCTAAGAAACCCCGGACTTCTTTCTCGGTATTTGGCGCTGGCATTTCTTGGATAGCCTTTACCTTATCAGGATCCACTTCAATACCTCTTTGGCTGACGATGAAGCCCAATAACTTTCCGGATCTAACGCCAAATGTGCACTTGTTAGGATTTAAGCGCAGCTTGAATATTCTTAGGCGTTCGAAAAGCTTTTGTAGATGGACTAGATGATCCTCCTCCGTTTGGGATTTGGCAATCATGTCGTCGACGTAGACCTCTATTTCCTTATGGATCATGTCATGGAAAAGAGTCACCATTGCTCTTTGGTATGTTGCCCCGGCATTTGTTAATCCGAAAGGCATTACCTTATAGCAGAATGTCCCCCATGGGGTGATGAATGTAGTTTTCTCCATGTCCTCCGGAGCCATCTTGATTTGGTTATATCCCGAGAAGCCATCCATAAAGGAAAAGACTGAGAATTGGGCTGTGTTGTCCACCAATATGTCGATATGTGGTAGCGGGAAATCATCCTTTGGGCTTGCTTTATTCAAGTCCCGATAATCCACACACATTCTCACCTTGCCATCTTTCTTCGGAACTGGCACAATGTTGGCAACCCATGTTGGATACTTGGTTGCGGCTAAGAAGCCGGCATCGAATTGCTTTTTGACCTCCTCTCTGATCTTGAGAGCCATATCGGGTCGAGTTCTTCTCAATTTCTGCTTCACTGGCGGGCATTCTGGCTTGAGTGGCAGCTTGTGTACAACAATGTTAGGGTCTAAACCCGGCATGTCTTGATACGACCAAGCGAATACGTCCACGTACTCTTGCAGAAGCTTAATCAACTTTCCTTTCACATCCTCGTGCAGGGAGGCTCCTATCTTGACCTCTTTCTTATCCTCTTCGGTCCCCAAGTTGACCTTTTCAACTGATTCTTGGTGAGGTTGTATTACCCTATCCCCTTGATTTGCAAGTCTAGACAATTCTTCAGGCGGTTCATAATCGTCCTCTTCATCATCTTCCGTTTGATTAATCGGGAAATCGAAGTCATAAGGGTTTAAGGCAGTGTTGTTTTTGGAGGGTGGATTTGTAGATCTGCATGAGTATGATTTTTTTTAGGCTTTTTGTAGAAAATTTTTTTTAAAACAAATGCAAAAAGAAAAAGACTCAAATGAACATAAAAGAGTGCTTTTATTTATGATTGTAAATAACTTTTAAAACATGGGGGCCCCACACGACTAATCATTTGCCTTGGGCAGAGCTAAATGATTTTTTTTTTAAAAGTAAAAACAAACAAACATGGTTTATTACTTGATCCTGGTAATGATCTCGGGAATCGCGATAGCCCTCCAATTGTTCAAAGCTTCATCCGAAGCGCAACGGTACACCAAATCAGGCACGTCTTCGTCTACGTCTTCGAGTAGAGCCACTTGATCTTCATGGATAAACCCCGCACTGATGAATGTTTCCGAAATGGGGAGGATCCCTTGCTTTGAAGGCTTTGAGAAAGTTTCGGCTGATGGATGATACCCCAACCCGAAGCGATTTTTCTTCTCCGGTATGTCCACTAACTTGCCCCATCCAGTGGGTCGGCTTTCTTCTAGGGCCTCTCTTATCGCCCTCCATGATGACATGGCTGTCCTAGCCTCTTCCTTGGGCTTCGAGCTCAATGTCACGACATTCGCCACTTCCAAAGACTGGAATGGGACGTCCACAGCTTCTTCATCCGTTTCTATATAACGGAAAGATGAGAGATGGCTTACCATCATGTCCTCTTGCCCGGAAACTACAATCATTTGGTTATCAATGATGAACTTCAGCTTCTGGTGCAGGGTAGAGGTAATGGCTCCGGCCGCATGGATCCATGGTCGTCCGAGAAGACAACTGTATGTCGGATTAATATCCATGACTTGGAAGGTTATGGTGAAAACCTTAGGTCCGATTTGGACTGGTAAGTCGATCTCCCCTATAACGGCTCTTCTTGACCCATCGAAAGCTTTTACGACCAAGGCGCTGGGCTTCATTACGGTCCCTTCTCATGATAGTTTGAGGAGGGTAGTCTTGGGCATGACATTCAATGATGACCCCGTGTCCACTAGCACTCTTGAGAGGATGTGGTCCATGCATTTCACGGAGATATGTAAGGCGCGGTTATGAATGTGCCCCTCGTCGGGTAGCTCATCGCCATTGAAACCCAAGTACCTACTTGAGGTAATATTTCCGACTATCCCGTCGAATTGGTCCACCGGAATGTCCTTGGTGACATGTGCCTCACTGAGGATCCGCAGTAGTGCTTCTCGGTGTGCTTCCGAGCTTAGTAGTAAGGATAGCATGGAGATCTTGGAGGGAGTTTGACCTAGCTGGTCAATGATTTTATACTCGCTCTTTTGGATTATCCTTAGGAACTATTCGGCCTCTTTTTGCGGGATTGTCTTTTGAGAAGGCCCCGCTTGGTTCTCTTCTTCCTCCACGCTCTTTTCTTTGAGCGGTTCCTTTGGTAGTACGGCTGGCGTCTTCCCGAGTTCTTTCGGAGCGAAGACTCTACCACTTCTAGTCATTCCTCCAACACCGGTAATGTTAGTGATGCTGGGCTCAATTTTGGCTAGTGGTTTTCCTTCCACATAGGCCACAGGTTGGTAATTCCATGGTACCCTCTTCGTGCTCTCAAAAGAGAAGGGTGCAGGTACGTGGAATGTTATGGGTTGTATTGGCATTGGTACCTTTCTCCTTTGGTATGGGATCTCGAGAGGTTTTAGGTTGTTAGACTCTAAGGTAGCAATGTCCGTGCCATCCTTTATGTAGCCAATTTGGATCCAACCTTGGTCCATTAGCTCTTGAAGACAGCTCTTCAACTCTTCGCACTCGTTCGGGTTGACCTTGCAGGCTTCACAGTTGGCGTGCATTTCCTCGAACAATCCAAAGCCGGTTAAACGCTCCCTTATAGTTGACAGGGGGGTCTTAACATTGGCTACCCTTTTGACTGGACCAAAGTCCTCTTGTTCCTCCACCGCATTTACAGAGGGACCCGCATGCCCCGGCAATGGGTTGTTCTTCACATTGGGGTTCTCCTCTTTGAAGGATAACAGCTTCTTGTCAATAAGATCCTGCACCTTGTGTTTGAAAACTCTACAGTTTTCGACATTGTGCCCCACGGATCCTGCGTGGAAATCACATTTGGCGTTTGCGTCGTACCAATGTGGATATGGTGGCGACATTGGTGGTAGTAGTCTTGTCTCGACCATACCCTTTTGGATTAGGTATGGCAAGATTTGACCATAAGACATAGGTACAGGATCAAACTGCCTATTAAAATAACTGTTCCTTGAGCTCGCTTGATTCCTTGATGGGTACCCGCCTTGTTGTTGTTGCCGTTGACTTTGCTGCGGCAACACTACTGGTTGTCGAGGTGGATTTGCGGGAATCACTTGAGGTGAGTAACGCCCTTGAGCCGTTGCTGCTGCCACATAAGGATAGTGGTAGTGAGGCATTTGATTTGGTGGTGGGTAGGATGGTCCCACTAGAACGGCATTTGTCTCCCCCTCTTTCTTTTTGTGAAAGTTGCTGGGGGGTTTTCTAGCTCCACTTTGAGCTTCTAGAGAGCCTTGGATTTTTCCTCTCTTTACTCCGTCTTCTATTCTTTCACCGACCATCACTAGATCGGAGAAACCGGCAGACGTGCTTCCAATCATCTTGTCGTAATATGGGCCTTGAAGTGTGCCCATAAAGGTGTCGACAAGCTCTCTTTCCAATAGTGGTGGTTGTACACGAGAAGCTAGTTCTCTCCACCGCTGAGCGTACTCCTTGAAGGACTCATTGCTTCTTTGCAGGAGGTTTTGTAGTTGCATCCTATTTGGAGCCATGTCCAAATTATATTTGTATTGCTTTAGGAAGGCATCGGCTAGATCCTTCCAAGTTTGGACATGGGTACGCTCGAGCTGCATGTACCAATCCAAGGACGCTCCGCTTAAACTATCCTGAAACACATGCACCATGAGTTTCTCGTTCATTGCGTAAGCTGCCATCTTCCTACAGAACATCCTTAGATGGTTCCGAGGGCATTGAATTCCTTTGTATTTCTCGAAGTCCGGTGCTTTGAACTTCGGAGGAATTACCACGTCGGGCACTAGGCACATATCCAAGGCGTTGTGGGCCCCGTATGAGCTGAACCCTTCGACAGCTTTCAACCTTTCTTCCAAAACTCGATACATTTGGGTGGTATCATTGTCTTGGTGGGTGGTGTCGGGAGCAGATTGCCTTAGCTGACTATTTTCCACATCATGGGGAATCACCTCATGCTGAGTAGTGGAAGTTCCTTGAGGACGACGCTCTTCATTCCTTACGGGGATTGTGAGCGGTGGTGGAGGTGGTCCTTGACCCTCATTCTCGAAGGGTGGGGTATAATTCGGAGGTAAACCATAAAGAGGCCATTGCACATTGGATGCATCCGTTGTTGGGCGAGGGTTGCTTTCTCGTGCTGATAGAGCTTGCATTAACTCTAGCATCTGATCCATCTTTCCCTTCATTCCATCAACCTCTTCTCTCAAAGCCGCTTGAGTTTGTTCCAAATTGTCCATGATCCTTTGTTTGTTAGCTCGTGTTCCGTACGAGTGTTGAATATCTGGTTCTTGGACCGAGGGCTTTCGGGGTTTTCGGGCTATGATTGCTTTGAACTGTTTTTAGGGAAATGAATGAGTTTTTTTTTTTAAAAAATGCATGAAGATGCATGTGGATGTATGTATGGTATGAGTATGCAAAATATGCGTTTTTTTTTTTATTTTGCTTTATGGAGTTTAAAGATGCACAATTAATATTAGCAAATTCGAAATATTAAAGACCGGGAAATTGATTATACTTCAAAATATATTTGATTAAATAACATTTGTTTACAAAGTGTAACTAATGCTATTACAAATCAAATAGCCGCTCGCTTCTCGGCTTTGCTCATCTCCTCCCTATAGAAATCTATGGTGTCCTTGCAGAACTTCATAAACTTCTGGATCTCCATAGGGATGACAAAGTAGGGTATGACCATCTCGGCCTCCGCTAGCTTCTTTGGAAGTTGGGTGATTACCAAATTTGAGAATGCAACCAATTTAGTGAAATCCTCACTTAATCGGGTGGCGTCTTGCCATACATACTCAATCACTTCTTTGCGCTGGTCTAGCTTGACTATTGCACTTCTAATTTCATCGTGTAGTTGTGCAATGTGGTCCCCATGAGCTCTTGCAATCTTGTCGAAGTACTCTTCGAATTTCTTGATGTCCTCTTCGAGATGATTGCACTTTAGCCTCCCTTGATGAGAGAGACTCTCATGTCTTTGCCGCTGGACGCGTTCGGCTTGAAGCTGCTCTTTGTAGTCTTTCACTACTTCTTGGAGCTGTTGATTTTTCTCTTGAAATTTCAACCTCCATTTCCGTTGAGCTTCAATGGCTAGTTCGCCAAACTTCTTGAGCTCCTGGTTGGAATGTAGAATTCTTCCCAACTCTTCGTCCTTGGCCACAAGGTTGGCATCCGCACTAACCAAGCCGCCTCCTATCCAATCCCTCTTCCCTTCGGAGGTTCTTAGCCGTTTTTGGCATACTAGGAGAGAATGTGATACTTCATCACGATCTCTCTTCGTCCTAGTAATTTCTCCTAAAGCTTGGAGGTGCTTCAATTCTAAGTCTCCGTTTTTGTTTTGGAGTTCTTGAATTTTAGCCTTGAGGTCCTCCACTTCTTTGTTGGGAATGATTGCAATAGGTTTAGGTGTAGGAGATTTTGGAGGGTTTATGACCACGAAGGGTAACTTGATTGCTTTGACCCTCTCCTTCACCCATTGAGTATAAAGGGGTTTGGCGACACAGTTTCTCTTGCCGACCCTTCCCTTGCGTACTTGGCTCCATGCTCCCCGGATTCTCTCTAGCAATGCCGGGTCTTGATCGCCTTCCCTTAAGTAGAAAGCTTCCAACAAAAGCTCATTAGGTTTATCCTCCATTGAAAAACCTAGTTGTCGGAGAGAGAGGACCGGATTATAATTAATACATCCCTTAGTACCAATGAGGGGTACGTTAGGGAAGTCCCTGCAACTGAGGATAATTTTCGGGTCCTCTAAGTTTGGTGAAAACCAATGGATGTCCTTCTCGGCGAGGGTTGTCATCCGTTGCGACCATTTGAGCTTGGCCCGGTTTTCCACAAAGTCTCGGTTTCTTGGCATGTGGGACATCATCCAAATTTGCACCACGGGAGTGCAACAAGTAATTTTGCGTCCCCTTGCTTGTTCATGCCTAGAGTAGAGGGTATGATAAAAATCCGCCAAGATTGTGGGAACTGGATTTTTAGTCATAAATACCTCTAGAGCCGGCAAGTCTACGAAATCATCCATGTTGGGGAATAAAACAATTCCGTAAACTAAGAGGGCTAAGATGGCGTTGAATGCTCTTCCCTCTTTGTTGGCTAACATTTCCCGAGCTTTGGCTTCCAAAAACTTTCTTGAAAATCCCTTAAGGTTTCCTCTAACTTCCAAGTTAGATGCCACTTCTTGGGTGTCGAGGTATAAGGATTCGGCGATGGCTTCAAATGTGGGATCCTTTCCCGGACCGAGATAGAGTTCATGACCCTTCATACTACAACCCAAAATCTTCTCAAACTCTTCCAAAGTTGGCGCTAGTTGGAAGTCTTGAAATGTGAAGCACCGTAGAGGTGGGTCGAAGAATTGCGCCAAAGTGGTTAAGGCCGTTGAATCTATTCTTATGGGTAGAAGATCAAGGATTAGCCCATAGCTTGCCTCGAAGATGTTCTTGTTGACCGAAGAGAGCCTCTTGCTTAGAGCTAATAAACTTTCCACCCTAGGAGCTTTAATTTTGAAGGCGAGCGTATTCCTGTTCCCGGAATCCATATTTCTTTTTTTTGCTAATATTTGTTTGTTCTTTTTAAACTCCTATAAAGCAAAATGATGCGAAAATTACTTTCATGAATGCAAATGATATGCAAGGGTATGGTTTATGAAGGTTCGGAACTTCCCCCCATCCTTACATGTAGGCTCTAAATTGTGAAATCTCCTAAGAAGAGGTCCTTAGAGTCATAGACCTCACATGGAATTAGGGTTGTCTATGGACATACGTCGACATGACTTCAATTAATTCCACGTGAAAATCTCATCTAAGCGGGGTTGGACATCCTACCTCACGAACATACGTCAACGCGGGCTTCCGCACACAACCTCCTTCTAACTTAGTTTTTTTCTCAAGCTCGGGTAGAGAGCCTCACACGTCCGGCATTAACCCGAACAATGTGGAGTAACATCACTCAAGTAACCCCCGCATTTGATATATATGATATGAATATAAAGCAGATAAAGCAAATATAAACATAAAGCATAAATATAACATGTATGAATAAAATAAATAAACATGGCACGCAAAGAAAATAAAACAATTGGCTTTAAAACAAATAGGTTAGGCTTGACTCACTAGTGGGAACAGGGTCCCCAGTGAAGTCGCCAGCTGTGCGCACCTCGTTTTTTTCCTTGGGAAAAAGACGCGCAAATCCTCCGAGGTCGTTCGCAAACGCTCGGAGGGCCTTTGTGAAGCCGCCACCAAAGTTTTTGTGTAAAGGGAACGTTGATAAACCCTTAAGTTTTTTTTTGTTTAAAGGGAAACGATAATAAAACCCTTTGACGATGAGGATAAGGATTGGTCATCGTAACCATTGTCGGGTTCGGGAGTCGGTTACGCAAGGGGAAGGTATTAGCACCCCTCACGTCCGTTGTACTCAACGGGAACCTTCTATTTGGTCAAAGCTTGAATTGTTTTTTAATATTTTGCACGCATGTTTATTTATGTCAAAAATATAATAAAAGGGGGGAAAGAGATAAAAACAAACGGAAGAAAAGAAAGAAAAAAAAAGTTTTTTATTATTGCGCTTGACAAGATGTCGATCTTGCTCCTACGTATCTCCCGGTAGTCGGAGAACTCAAAGCGTACGTAGTTCTTTGGTAGAAAAACATACATGTGTTGGTTAATTTTAAATGGACGATGTTTTAACCGAATTCTTGCGATTTAAACGTAGCTTGTATGCTCGCGCTTGGGAGACTTATTAAGCGTTTGTTCGTGAATCGCATTAGAATTGTTAAAAGGTACGTCCGTTAGAGTAAAGGGTTAATTGGTCGCTATGGGACCAAGAGAGGTGCAATGGACTCATACAAGTCAATCATTGACCGAGTGGACTCCGAAGAGTCGGGCGATTGTTCGATTGATCCACTGAGATCAAGAACAGGTACAATGGACTCGGACGAGTCGAACATTGACCGAGTGACTCAAACGAGTCGAGGGGTCGAGTCTAATGGCCACGGGGGACCAAAAGGTTTGGATTGACCACAAGGGGCCAAGTTTTGGTTTGGTTAGGGTTGTACATATTGAAAATGGAATGACGATTGTCCGAACGACGAGACATACGTCACGCATTCGTACAATCGGGGCGATGGAGAGACATACGTCACACCATCCCTTTTTCATTCATGTTTTTGAATTGAATCCTTTAGAAATCCCAAGGTATGTCAAAACATTTGGCTTGAAAACCCGAAATGGGAAGGTTTAGCAATTTTGCTAGAAAACGCACAAGTTCGGCTCATTTTGCAAAAAGCGAACGTATTTGGCGTATGTTCATATTTGAGTTTTGAAAATCATGAACAATATTTATTGTTCAAGTTTAGATTGGAATGATGAACATAGCTTGTTTGTTCATGCTTGTTTGAAAGTTTGGGAACATAACTTGTTTTGCAAGTTATCCACATAATGTCATACGAACTTGTGATTTTGTCAAGATTATGCAAAATCCTTGTTATGGTTTGAAAGACATGGGTTTAAAAACTCTTAGGTTCTGAGCTCTGGGGCTAGAACCTCAAAAATTGGTCATTTTGACACAAAAACTCAGATTCTGAGTTCTGTCATGGTCGCACTGCGACCATGACTTCGCACTGCGAAGCATGCGAAATTTTGAGTTCAGAAGCTGTTTCTGAACTTTTGTTCAGAAACAACTTCTGAACACACTCAGGACCTTTTAGGTGAGTGAAAAACTTTGAGCTTTTGGGTTGAAAAAGGCTGGACAAACCAGTTTTGATGTTTTGAAAACCTTGGGATTTCTTTGAAATTCAAAAGGGGTTTTTTAGAATCAAATGGTTTTGAACCAAAATAGCTATGCAAACACAATTGTAAATGCAAGATGAGTGCTTAGAAACTTACAGAACTCCTTAGCAAAGCTCCAGCTGCAATGGATTTGAATTGGTTGAAGGCTTTCACAAAGGTTTTTTTTGATATTGGTGATGAACTTGAACTTTGGTAAAGCTTTGTGTTGGATTGATTTTTTCTGGTTGTTTGTGGGGGTTTGTAAGCTAAAATGAGTAGAGTTTCTGCTCTTGAAATGCTGTTATTAGTTGTGTTTGAAACCTTGGGCATTGCCTTCTATTTATAGGCCAAAACCAAATCTATTTCATCATTACCAAATCCCAAAATTCAGCTGATTTGTGGCTAAGATCAAGCTGAATCCCTTTGCATTAAATGCTAATGGATAGAGGCAACCTTGCCTTGTACCAAGGGGCAAGATTCAGCCTGATTTCAGCCACAAATTCAACCAATTCTAGAAGGTAATGATGAAGAACAAAGCTGAATTGCAATTGGCTAATGCTTGGGGATCAATCCTTGCAATCTCAATGGTTGATCAATGAAAACGTGCACTGTAATGTGCAGAGATTGAGGGATGAAAAAGGCTACTTATGGCTGGTGTGAGGGGTGAAAAGCTGCTGCAAAAACAGGGTAGGCACTCATGGCTTTTCAAGTGAGAAAATCCAGCTAGTTTGACTGGTTTTTGGGGAAGCAAGCAGGAGGAAAGTCCTCAAGCACGTGGCTGGCAACCTTGTGGTGGTTAGCAGGTCACATGGGAGGGACTAGAGCTGCCCAAGGGCAAGCCCACTTGCTTGTCACATGCTAGGTTGGAAGAAAAAGCTTCCAACCTTGGCATTAATGGCAAGTCCTTCAATTCTGGTTTTGCTTGGCCCAATTAGCCATGAATGCTACTTAAAATAATTATGGAAATGATATGCAACAAATTCTGGAATTAAATCAAAGAAACCAAAAATCTGCAGAAAAATCGCAGACTTCGCAGTGCGAAGTGAGCTTCGCAGTGCGAAGTCAGCATTTTTAAAATGTTGACTTTTCTGTTGACTTTTGTTGACTTTTGACTTTTTTCCCCTCTTTGATTTTTTTTTGATTTTTTGTTTTAAAATGCTTAGGACAAAATTAGGGTACTACAGTCTTCAGAACTCACTCTTGGGAAAGTTTGTTCAGCAGCCACTAGATCCTGACAACTTGAAGCTGGACTTGGACGAGCCTATCATGAAGCACATGTTTGAACAAGTTCAAGTGGAGCTGGTGTGCGCACCTCGTTTTTTTCCTTGGGGGAAAAAGACGCGCAAATCCTCCGAGGTCGTTCGCAAACGCTCGGAGGGCCTTTGTGAAGCCGCCACCAAAGTTTTTGTGTAAAGGGAACGTTGATAAACCCTTGAGTTTTTTTTTGTTTAAAGGGAAACGATAATAAAACCCTTTGACGATGAGGATAAGGATTAGGTCATCGCAACCATTGTCGGGTTCGGGAGTCGGTTACGCAAGGGGAAGGTATTAGCACCCCTCACGTCCGTTGTACTCAACGGGAACCTTCTATTTGGTATAAAGCTTGCATTGTTTTTTTATATTTTGCGCGTATGTTCATTTATGTCAAAAATATAATAAAAAAGGGGGGAAAGAGATAAAAACAAACGAAAGAAAAAAAGTTTTTATTTATTGTTGCGCTTGACAAGATGTCGATCTTGCTCCTACGTATCTCCCGGTAGTCGGAGAATTCAAAGCGTACGTAGTTCTTTGGTAGAAAAACGTACATGTGTTGGTTGATTTTAAATGGACGATGTTTTAACCGAATTCTTGCGATTAAAACGTAGCTTGTATGCTCGCGCTTGGGAGACTTATTAAGCGTATAGCTTGTATGCTCGCGCTTGGGAGGCTTATTAAGCGTTTGTTCGTGAATCGCATTAGAATTGTTAAAAGGTACGTCCGCTAGGGTAAAGGGTTAATTGGTCGCTATGGGACCAAGAGAGGTGCAATGGACTCATACAAGTCAATCATTGACCGAGTGGACTCCGAAGAGTCGTGGGATCGAGTCTAATGGCCACGGGGGACCAAAAGGTTTGGATTGACCACAAGGGGCCAAGTTTTGGTTTGGTTAGGGTTGTACACATTGAAAAAAAGGAATGACGATTGTCCGAACGACGAGACATACGTCACGCATTCGTACAATCGGGGCGATGGAGAGACATACGTCACACCATCCCTTTTTCATTCATGTTTTTGGGTTGAATCCTTTAGAAATCCCAAGGTATGTCAAAACATTTGGTTTGAAAACCCAAAATGGGAAGGTTTAGCAATTTTTGCTAGAAAGCGCGCAAGTTCGTCTCATTTTGCGAAAATGTGAACGTATTCGGCTTATGTTCATGTTTGAGTTTTGAAAATCATGAACAATATTTATTGTTCAAGTTTAGATTGAAATGATGAACATAGCTTGTTTGTTCATGTGGTTTTGAAAGTTTGGGAACATAACTTGTTTTGCAAGTTATCCACATAATGGTCATACGAACTTGTGATTTTGTCAAAATTATGCAAAATCCTTGTTATGATTTGAAAGACGTGGGTTTAAAAACTCTTAGGTTCTGAGCTCTGGGGCTAGAACCTCAAAAATTGGTCATTTTGACACAAAAACTCAGATTCTGAGTTCTGTCATGGTCGCACTGCGACCATGACTTCGCACTGCGAAGCATGCGAAATTTTGAGTTCAGAAGCTGTTTCTGAACTTTTGTTCAGAAACAACTTCTGAACACACTCAGGACCTTATAGGTGGGTGAAAAACTTTGAGTTTTTGGGGTGAAAAAGGCTGGACAAACCAGTTTTGATGTTTTGAAAACCTTGGGATTTCTTTGAAATTCAAAAGGGGTTTTTTAGAATCAAATGGTTTTGAACCAAAATAGCTATGCAGACACAATTGTAAATGCAAGACAAAGCCTTAGAAACTTACAGAACTCCTTAGCAAAGCTCCAGCTGCAATTGATTTGTATTGGTTGAAGGCTTTCACAAAGGTTTTTGATATTGGTGATGAACTTGAACTTTGGTAAAGCTTTGTGTTGGATTGGTTTTTTCTGGTTGTTTGTGAGGGTTTGTAAGCTAAAATGAGTAGAGTTTCTGCTCTTGAAATGCTGTTGTTAATTGTCTTTGAAACCTTGGTCATTGCCTTCTATTTATAGGCCAAAACCAAATCTTTTTCATCATTACTAAATCCCAAAATTCAGCTGATTTTGTGGCTAAGATCAAGCTGGATCCTTTTGCATTAAATGCTAATGGATAGAGGCAACCTTGCCTTGTACCAAGGGGCAAGATTCAGCCTGATTTCAGCCACAAATTCAACCAATTCTAGAAGGTAATGATGAAGAACAAAGCTGAATTGCAATTGGCTAATGCTTGGGGATCAATCCTTGCAATCTCAATGGTTGATTAACGAAAACGTGCACTGTAATGTGCAGAGATTGAGGGATGAAAAAGGCTATAATTGGCTGGTGTGAGAGGGTGAAAAGCTGCTGCAAAAACAGAGTAGGCACTCATGGCTTTTCAAGTGAGAAAATCCAGCTAGTTTGACTGGTTTTGGGGGAAGCAAGCAGGAGGAAAGTCCTCAAGCACGTGGCTGGCAACCTTGTGGTGGTTAGCAGGTCACATGGGAGGGACTAGAGCTGCCCAAGGGCAAGCCCACTTGCTTGTCACATGCTAGGTTGGAAGAAAAAGCTTCCAACCTTGGCATTAATGGCAAGTCCTTCAATTCTGGTTTTGCTTGGCCCAATTAGCCATGAATGCTACTTAAAATAATTATGGAAATGATATGCAACAAATTCTGGAATTAAATCAAAGAAACCAAAAATCTGCAGAAAAATCGCAGACTTCGCAGTGCGAAGTGAGCTTCGCAGTGCGAAGTCAGCATTTTTGAAATGTTGACTTTTCTGTTGACTTTTGTTGACTTTTGACTTTTTTCCCCTCTTTGATTTTTTTTGATTTTTGTTTTAAAATGCTTAGGACAAAATTAGGGTACTACAGCTGCCCCTACTTAATTGTGTCTTCGCATAGAGTGCGTGAGTGCCGAGGGCATCTCATGAACTCTTTGCGAAGATCAATTAAGTAAAAAGAAGGACCCGAATTTTGTCCTTCGCGAAATGCAAATGCAATGGTTGGAAAAGGTTGATCGTATCCAGCCGCTAACACTGGAGGTAGATCCACTGGGGAATGAAGGTAATCTTATCTAGGCACTGTCACTAGAGGTCGATTCCTGAGGATGGTGATTTACTCTAGGCACTGTCACTAGAGGTGGTACGTTGATGGAGGTGATCTACTCTAGGCACTGTCACTAGAGGTCGATACCTAAGGATGGTGATTTATTCTAGGCACTGTCACTAGAGGTGGAACATTGATGGAGGTGATCTACTCTAGGCACTGTCACTAGAGGTTGAACATTGATGGAGGTGATCTACTCTAGGCACTGTCACTAGAGGTCGATACCTAAGCTAGGTAATCTTATTCAGGCACTGTCACTGAATGTCGATTCCTAACGAGCTGTGATCTTATTCAGCCGCTAACACTGAAGGTCGATACACTAGGGGGGGTGATCTACTCTAGGCACTGTCACTAGAGGTCGATACCTAAGCTAGGTAATCTTATTCAGGCACTGTCACTGAATGTCGATTCCTAACGAGCTGTGATCTTATTCAGCCGCTAACACTGAAGGTCGATACACTGGGGGGGGGGGGGGGTGATCTACTCTAGGCACTGTCACTAGAGGTCGATACCTAAGCTAGGTAATCTTATTCAGGCACTGTCACTGAATGTCGATTCCTAACGAGCTGTGGTCTTACCCTAAATAGGTGCCCCTGGTTGAATGTTTGATGGATGTTGGTGAATATGTGATACCCACTGGAGAATTCTTGTTGAGGATGCATGATTTATGAAATGAAATGCATGTGTATGAATGATTTGTATATGCATGCATGAATGAAATGATGCATGAATTATGTTATGCATGATGTGTGGGATGTTGGTTGGGTGCCGAGCAAAGTCGGTCTTGGTTGTGGTTGTGCCAATGACGATTGGGCTCTCCTTTTTTTTTTTTTTGTTGGTTTTTTGGTTGGTCGGTTTGGAAGGACAAGGTCCTTTGCCTACATACCCAAATGGGATCAAAACCGGTGTAGTTCGCGCCTATGCCCGAAGATTTGTGTGGGTTTGCCAATAATGATTGGACTTTTGTTTGGGGTTGAGACTCCCTGGGGAATATCAATGAGGTTTGGCTTATGGGGATATAAGGATCATTTTGGAAGCATGATCGATATCCAGCCTTGGTTGGTGTTTGGATGTTCAGGGTGTTTACTGGGGAATTTTGTTCCTCTTGACCCTAAAAAGCTCGATGAGACAAGATTAGGCCGGCAAGGCAAAAAGTGGACCGGTAGAAACATTTGGTAATCTTTACAGGGATAAACTCTCAGGGGATACATTTAAATATGGACAGGGTAATACCGCGATAATTGATAAGGAATAAATACCTCGTGGGGATTGTTAACCCGCTGTGTAAATTGTGCTAAACTGCTGAGGAGCATAACTGATGGTTCTGCTGGGGATGCTTGTGCTTCGGTTGATCAGCCTCGCTTGAAATGTCCCTTCAGGCTCTTGATTTGATGGGGATGTTCCTTTTTCGATTTACCGGTGACCAGAAATCCCTTTAGCAATTAACCATGCTTGGCCTGCGAGGCTTATCTGCTCTATGGATAGATTTCGATGCACGTTTTTTTTTAAGTATTCACAATTCAGAGAAAATGTGCTTGTTATTACTTATTCAAAAAACATAAAAGATTCCACGTAATTTTTTTTGGAAATATATACACTATCATAGATGGAAATTTTGACAAAAGTAAAAGACTTCGCTTGGGAAGAATTTCGTTAAGGGGGGAAGTGACCTGCCCCAAAGGTGTAGTTCCTTTAATCGTGTTTGGGATTGCTGATGCCAATTGGGCCTTTTGCTGGGTGTTTGAGGAATATCAACGGCAATTGGGCTCTTTGTGATTTGCAGGGAGAGTGTTGAGCATGGTTGAGCCTTGAATGATTTGTGCACCGGGAGCAATCAGGTTTTGGTTTAAAAATTGCAGGTGCAAATGGAAATTGGGTTTTATTGTTGGTTGCCGAAGCGAGATCGGGCTTTTGATTTCGGTTGCCGAGCGAGGTCGGGCTTTTTGATTTTGGTTGCCGAGCGAGGTCGGGCTTTTTGATTTTGGTTGTCGAGCGAGGTCGGGCTTTTTGATTTTGGTTGCCGAGCGAGGTCGGGCTTTTTGATTTTGGTTGCCGAGCGAGGTCGGGCTTTTTGATTTTGGTTGCCGAGCGAGGTCGGGCTTTTTGATTTTGGTGGATTCATATGAAATTTGCGCACGCAATTTTGTGCCCCTTATTATTCCGAGATTGTACTGAAAAAGCCGAAATAAATACCGCACAAAAAATCATATCTTACAATTCAAATTAATAACATGCTTATCAATGAACCAACCTATCACTCATTTAAGCAAATGAACAAATTGAATATTAATGTGAGGGGTTATGAACACTCATCCGGCAATTTTGCTAACATTCCGATCGAGTTATATGTCCATCCAATTATTGTTTCCTAAAAACATGAAAGCATTGATCAAAAGGTCTTTAAGGGTTGTAATTTGGCTGGGCTACAAAAGAAATGTCATATGTGGGGAAATTGAATTCAAATGGCCAAGCAAGAGGGAACATTCTTCCTAACTTACTCCTTTCTTTGCTCAAGTCACAATTTTGGTGATTTCACAAATGCTTTTCTCCTTGATCTCGACAACTCTTGGATTTTATCGGTCTTCTTTTCTCTTTTCTCTTTTCTTTTTCTTGGTTTGCTTTGCTTTTCTTTCCTTCTTTTTTTTTTCTTTGGTCGTCAAGATCAATTAAGAAATTCAACGTTGTTTGACTTTCGCAACCCTCCCCTTTTTTCCCAACTTGTTTCAGTATGAGGTCCTAATTGAATGTTCTCTCCTCTTTTGGCAAGGGACACTAATCATGATGTTTTTAAGGGTTCAAAACTTGAAAGGAAATTATCAGAATTCAGTGATGTTTTAACTATGAACTGAAAATATTTTTTTTTACAAACTCCGGCAATCTCATTAAGCAGTTGAGCTTATGAAAGTTGGCAGTTCATAGTTAAATATTCTGATTTGTTAGGCTCGAAGGGGTTTAACAAATACTCACTTCTCACAGGGTGGGTTGTTTGTGGTTGATTGTTTTCTCTCGTTTTCAAACAAATGCCTTGATCATGTCAATACTTTTATGTGATTAAAAACAAAATTCAGATTTAACATAAAAAGATCGAGCTAAGCAAAAATGTCGATCTCCTGCATATGTATTATGATAACTTTGGGGATTCCTCACATCTGGCTGGTTCTAAAATGGTTCATAGAACAAGCATATTAAATAACGTGAATTGTATGGTATAATTTGGTATGGAATATACATTCTCCTTTCAAATTTTAATCAGGGAAAGAAATAGGAAACATGCATTTTAGCTTTGCGAAAATTAATCACATTTATCACTACCAATTGTTTATGGCTAAAAACCTTGGCTTATTCGGTTGCGGAAAGATTTTTCAAATTCACATTATTAATGATAGGTAACAAAAATTTCAAATATTCACACGTATATGTATAGAACGTAAGCATGATTATGATGCAAAAGCTAGGTAATAAAAGCGAATAGTACTCAAATAATAAAGCAAAAGTATCAATACAGCTACAAAGTACCAAACCAAAGAAACCTCTAAAGAGTGTACGAGACAAATGACATAAACATAAACAACAAAATATGAGAAAGCATAAAAAGAAGGGTCACTCAAGGAGTGAAAGCCTCATCATCCTCGGTCTCCTCATCCTCGTCCTCCTCGTCCTCATCATCCTCATCACCCCCTCCCTGGCCTCCGGCCGCTGTGCCACTGCCTCCAGCCTCTGAATGCTCTGGCCTATCCCCGGGCCAACGACCATGAGCCGCGAACATCTGGGGTGTCGGTATCTGATCATCAGGATCTGTCGGCCTCCCTAGCTGCCTCTGAAGGCGATACATGGAATCATGCATCATAGTCATGTATCGATGGGAGGAAGCATTCTGCTCCAATATGAAAGTGCAAGTACGACAATCCCCTGATGCTGGTGGAGGCCTAGGCCGTGGCTGCTGTGCCCTCGCTCTCCTCCCCGTGCAGTGTCTGGAGATGTACTCGTCTGTAATGGGGTTCTTAATGGTTTCGGACACCTGGGGAGGGATAACTACGCGGGCGTCCCGGCAGAGTCCCATGATAAGACCCGGGAAAGCAAGTGGGCACATCTTCTTGGCCGGTGGCTTGATGCCACTCTCGACCACTATCTTAATCTCCTGGCAAATGGCCCTGGCCACATCTACTTGTTTACCAGTGAGGATATAGTAGATAAGGGGGGTGACATCCATGGTGGTGGAGGAGGTATGGCTTTTGGGTTTTATGTTGTGGACGATAAGGTGGAAAATGACCTGGGCATAGGTGGTGAGGTTGCCCCTGAGGGCCTTTGTGGGCTGCCCTGCTGCATTAAGCTCATAGCCTTTCCCAGATTGAAAAATGGTTTGAGCGTAGAGATCGTGGTTCCAATTACCACGGTTTTGGTGCTTATGGAAAGCACAAAGCTCGTCATTTTCCAATTGGAAGGGGTTTCGGAGATAGGTGTTGATGGCGTCGCGATCGAATCTAATGATCCGACCACGCACCATGGTCTGATATGTAAACTCCCCCTCTGGATCCACGGGAATGGCATTTGCGTAGAATTACCGGATTATGTCGTAGTTGAGGTTAAGGGGAGGGTTTACCAAAACTCCCCACTGGCGGTGGTTTATCAATCGGGCCAACTCCCTCCAAGTGCCCCTGTCACTTATGATGAATTGCCTCTCAGGCCAGAAGGTTCTGCCAAGAAGTTCCTCGTATCTTTCTTGGTTCCGAAGACTTAGGAAGCGAGAGGCGTCGAAACCCCCTTGGGGTCTAGATCCGGATGCCTCACCCCTTGAGCGTTTTCCTACTGGTCTCGGTGCCATCTGCAAGGAAAGGGGCAAAGTCAGTATGATTGCAAGTGATTAAAAGTGATGTGAGGTGAATTGAATGGAATTGGAGGGAAAAAATGGGAAAAACACAGGTTCTGCTCCTGCTACAGTCGCACTGCGAAGACAAGTTCGCAGTGCGAAGGTGCTCGAAAATTTCTGGGTTGCCCAGAAACGGTCGCAGTGCGAAGTTGAACTTTGCTCTGCGACCATGACAGCAAAATCCCAGAAATCTGCATCTACCCCTCTTGGCTTAAGCCTTTTCTCTAAAATCCAATGCATGTAGACTAATGACCTTAGAACCACAGCTGGGTATCAAAAAGAAACACTTAACAACCTTTTTCTTTCAAAAATTTCGCAAATGGGTTTCAAGAAAACAACTTTGAAATTTGAAAGAACAAGGTTGGTTTCAGCTGCTTATACTGCATGTTTACTGAATCTAAATCTAATATAGTAAACTAAGGGCTAGATGCAGCTCATTCCCAACTTAAACTTAAAAAGGGAAACTTTAAAACAAAAACCCTAAAAACCCAAACAGTGGTAATGCGAATCAGAGAAAAAACAGAGGATAAGGGAAGGAACTCATACCTGGTAGTTGATTCTGAATAGAAAGATACGAAATTAAAGGAGGGAAGATTCAAAAATGGGTATGCTCACCCTTTCTCTTTTTTAGATTTGAGAGTTTTTTCCTTTTTTGAAGTTATGGCAAAAAAGCTTTTTTTTTGTTTTAAGACTTAAAGGAAAGAAAAACGTTTGGAATAATAAAAAAAGATAGTGGAAAAAAGTGGTTGAGAGGGAGTAAATGAAGGGTCAGCTGGGCTGACAAAATTCGCGTACTTCGCACTGCGAAGTACCTTCGCACTGCGAAGTACTTGAATTTTTTTTTGAAAATTTTGCTACCCCTCAACACATTGGCCATTCATATCCCCAATTATGATTTATGCATAAACAAGTAATAGACAAATAAAGGTTGATTGCCCCTGCTAAAATAAAATATAATGTACAAACATGAGCGAAAGCGAATGAATAGACATGTGGAGGTTCGGAATTCCCCCCCCCCCCCCCCCCCCCCATCCTCACATGTGGGCTCTAAATTGTGAAATCTCCTAAGAAGAGGTCCTTAGAGTCATAGACCTCACAAGGAATTAGGGTTGTCTATGGACATACGTCGACATGACTTCAATTAATTCCACATGAAAATCTCATCTAAGCGGGGTTGGACATCCTACCTCACGGACATACGTCGACGCGGGCTTCCGCACACAACCTCCTTCTAACTTAGTTTTTTTCTCAAGCTCGGGTAGAGAGCCTCACACGTCCGGCATTAACCCGAACAATGTGGAGTAACATCACTCAAGTAACCCCCGCATTTGATATATATGTGTCATACCCCATTTTTGACCCGTTTTTGTAATTCGTTTCTCTCGTCTTTTAGGCCAGAAATTTTCGTCGTTTCAGACGAAATTTCGGCAGGGAGGTATTTTAAAATACCTCATGATTTTGTTCCAAAGGCGATCATTTATATTTTATCACTTTTTCTTTTTTTATATATATTAGTATTATCATTATTCTTATTTATTTTTATCTATTTCTTTTTTTAATTTTCTTTCTTATCAGTTTTTTCTTTTATTTTCGTTTTTTTTCTTTCATTATTGTTTTTTCATTATTTTATTTTTATTTTTATTTCACTTTTTTTATTTATTTTCTTTAGTCTTTTTTTTTTGGGTCCAAGGGTTTTCTGTGTGTTTTCAGTCCCAGTCAGAGCCAAAGGCAGTCTCATTTTATTTCTTTCCAGCAAGGGCAGTCTGGTCTTTTCTGCAAACCCTGACCTCAGCCTTTAAATACCATCAACTATTGGTGGAACAGTTCCCAAGAGAATCAGCCAGCAAAAACCCTAATTTCTATTTCCAACCGCGGCGCCTGATCCATCCCCCTTCTTTTCTCTTTTGCATTTTCGTTTCCCAACCTAAAACAAACACAGTAACTATCACTGAACCACCACCCAACAACACTAAACTCACACAAAACCCATAAAACAAACCACCACTGAACCACCACCCAGCAACACTAAACTCACGCACAACAACCCGCAAAGCGAACTAAACATCACGCACGCAACCTACCAACACATACCCAGCACCAAACCCACACACCCAAACCGCGCCTCCTTCATACACAACTCACAACCAGAAACGCAACGCAACCAGAAACGCAACACAACCGAAAACAAACACAAAACCGTAAACAAATTAAAGACGAAAACGCACACGGAACCGAACTGTAGACCGTAACTTTAGAGAAGGTAGAAGCTTTTTTTTGTTCTTAAAAAGAAAACGAAACTCATAAAAAGAAGTGTAGATCTAGAATTTCTTGCCTTTTGTTTTGAAAAACTACTAACATTTTCAAAGAGTAGAAGAAAAAGGAAATCAAGAGACAGTTTTTTTTTTTAAAAAAGGGCCTCTTTTTAGCTTCCGGCGCGGCGGCGCCGCTGCCTTTGGCCGGCGGCCACCGCGCCATAACCCTTGCCTGGCCGTGTACTTCTCTCATCCTAGAGAGAAGGGAGAGCTTTGTGTGTTTTCTGAAAATGTAGAGAGAGAAAGAACTTGGAATTGTGCCTTTTTTTTGTTTATTTCCTTATTTATACTGCTGCCTTGGCCATGACTATGGTGTGCACGCAGATCTCTGTGTCCCATGGACCATCAGGGTTGAACCGTTAGATCCTAGATCTAACGGCCAGCATTATCCCCTGTTTTGATCAGATGCGTCTCACCCTTTGGTTTTTACTTTGTTCTTTCTCTCTTGTGACGTTTGATTAAGATCTGATGGCTGAGACTCTGTCTCCCCATGATCAAATCTGGACACCTCGTTTAATCCGACGGTCCAGATTTGATCTGTTAAGCCCACTTTCCTTTTTAAGCCCAATTTCTTCATTACTGCTTTACTGCCCTCTTTTAATTCTGCACCCCCTTTTTCTTCTATTTTTTTTCTTTTTCTTTTATTTTATTTCCTTCTTTTATTTTTAGATTCCTTTTTATTTTCTTGTTCATTTATTTCTCATGCACTTTATTTACTGCCTTTTAATTTTCAGTCCATCATGCATTTATTTATTTATTTTATTTTTATTTTATGCATCATTATTTATTTATTGTCTTGCATTTTTATTTTCTTTTATGCATCATATTTAATCTTATGCCTTGCATTATTTTTATTTTCTTTCCAACACCATATTTACTTTATGTCTTGCATTTTATTTTCATTTTTTATTTTATGTATCATATTCATTTTATTGTCTTGCATATTTTTATTTTTAGCATCATATTTATTTTATGCCTTGCATTTTTATTTTTCTTTATTTTATTTTCAGCATCATATTTATTTTACGTCTTGCATTTTTACTTTCTTTATTTATTTTATGCACCATATTTATTTATTGTTTTGCATTTCATGCATTTTTATTTTCTTTAGCATATTTACTTTAATGCAATTTTTATTATTTTGTCATTTATTTTATTGCCATTAGAATGTATCTAGGTCCAATGTAAAAAATATATAAATGAGAATATGCACCGACACACACATTTATTTATTCCGCTTTATTCTTTAAAACGATAAAAGTAACGAACGTATCCGAGAAAAGGGGATCTCACTTTGATTCAACGTCTTTGTGAGAAAACTCTCGCGCTTAGCTTATTCCGACTACCACTTAGTTTATTTTAGTTACTTAACTCAGTCAAAAAACCAAAAACATTTCAAAAATAACAAAAAGCCAAAAAAATCTTTTCTCAAATCAAATTTCATTTTCAAGTAAATTAATTCCTACTTTTTCTTCAAAAAACAACTTCAATCAATTTTAATTATTTCAAACCTTTTTTTTTTTTTTTTCAAATTAAAATCAATCAAACTCACATCTTTATGCTTCTATGCCATTTCGGCCTCATATCTTTCTCAAACTTTTTTCAAACTTTAAAATCAATCAAAACAAATCACTCGTTTTTACTCCCGAACTACATCGGTTTTGATCCCATTTGGGTATGTAGGCAAAGGACCTTGTCCTTCCAAACCAACTAAACAAAAATCAATAAAAATAACAAAAACATTTTCTTTTCTTTTAAACTCATCACTTTAAATTTTTTTTCACACTTAAACTTTAATTTTTCACACTTAAGCATTTATTTACAAACAAATAATTATTTTAGCATAAAGATAAAATAAAAACAAGAGGTTCCTATAGAGTACTATAGACGTTTAGGGCGCTAATACCTTCCCTTTGCGTAACCAACCCCCGGACCTTTGATCTCTTAAAAATAGGGTTTTTTTCGAACTTTCTCCCTTTTCCTCGGAAAAATAAAAGATCGGTGGTGAACTTAATTGAGTCAACGCTAATCAATAGCTTGATCTCCAAAATCACCGCGACAATATGATATGAATATAAAGCAGATAAAGCAAATATAAACATAAAGCATAAATATAACATGTATGAATAAAATAAATAAACATGGCACGCAAAGAAAATAAAATAATTGGCTTTAAACCAAATAGATTAGGCTTGACTCACTAGTGGGAACAGGGTCCCCAGTGAAGTCGCCAGCTGTGCGCACCTCGTTTTTTTCCTTGGGGGAAAAAGACGCGCAAATCCTCCGAGGTCGTTCGCAAACGCTCGGAGGGCCTTTGTGAAGCCGCCACCAAAGTTTTTGTGTAAAGGGAACGTTGATAAACCCTTGAGTTTTTTTTGTTTAAAGGGAAACGATAATAAAACCCTTTGACGATGAGGATAAGGATTAGGTCATCGCAACCATTGTCGGGTTCGGGAGTCGGTTACGCAACGGGAAGGTATTAGCACCCCTCACGTCCGTTGTACTCAACGGGAACCTTCTATTTGGTATAAAGCTTGCATTGTTTTTTTATATTTTGCGCGTATGTTCATTTATGTCAAAAATATAATAAAAAAGGGGGGAAAGAGATAAAAACAAACGAAAGAAAAAAAGTTTTTATTTATTGTTGCGCTTGACAAGATGTCGATCTTGCTCCTACGTATCTCCCGGTAGTCGGAGAATTCAAAGCGTACGTAGTTCTTTGGTAGAAAAACGTACATGTGTTGGTTGATTTTAAATGGACGATGTTTTAACCGAATTCTTGCGAATAAAACGTAGCTTGTATGCTCGCGCTTGGGAGACTTATTAAGCGTATAGCTTGTATGCTCGCGCTTGGGAGGCTTATTAAGCGTTTGTTCGTGAATCGCATTAGAATTGTTAAAAGGTACGTCCGCTAGGGTAAAGGGTTAATTGGTCGCTATGGGACCAAGAGAGGTGCAATGGACTCATACAAGTCAATCATTGACCGAGTGGACTCCGAAGAGTCGGGGGATCGAGTCTAATGGCCACGGGGGACCAAAAGGTTTGGATTGACCACAAGGGGCCAAGTTTTGGTTTGGTTAGGGTTGTACACATTGAAAAAAAGGAATGACGATTGTCCGAACGACGAGACATACGTCACGCATTCGTACAATCGGGGCGATGGAGAGACATACGTCACACCATCCCTTTTTCATTCATGTTTTTGGGTTGAATCCTTTAGAAATCCCAAGGTATGTCAAAACATTTGGTTTGAAAACCCAAAATGGGAAGGTTTAGCAATTTTTGCTAGAAAGCGCGCAAGTTCGTCTCATTTTGCGAAAATGCGAACGTATTCGGCTTATGTTCATGTTTGAGTTTTGAAAATCATGAACAATATTTATTGTTCAAGTTTAGATTGAAATGATGAACATAGCTTGTTTGTTCATGTGGTTTTGAAAGTTTGGGAACATAACTTGTTTTGCAAGTTATCCACATAATGGTCATACGAACTTGTGATTTTGTCAAAATTATGCAAAATCCTTGTTATGATTTGAAAGACGTGGGTTTAAAAACTCTTAGGTTCTGAGCTCTGGGGCTAGAACCTCAAAAATTGGTCATTTTGACACAAAAACTCAGATTCTGAGTTCTGTCATGGTCGCACTGCGACCATGACTTCGCACTGCGAAGCATGCGAAATTTTGAGTTCAGAAGCTGTTTCTGAACTTTTGTTCAGAAACAACTTCTGAACACACTCAGGACCTTATAGGTGGGTGAAAAACTTTGAGTTTTTGGGGTGAAAAAGGCTGGACAAACCAGTTTTGATGTTTTGAAAACCTTGGGATTTCTTTGAAATTCAAAAGGGGTTTTTTAGAATCAAATGGTTTTGAACCAAAATAGCTATGCAAACACAATTGTAAATGCAAGACAAAGCCTTAGAAACTTACAGAACTCCTTAGCAAAGCTCCAGCTGCAATTGATTTGTATTGGTTGAAGGCTTTTGTAACACCCTAACCCTTAACCGCCGATTATTAACTTTAATAAAACAAAACGTTAAGGACATAGGAAGTTACAACATAATGAAAACGCATTTTCATAAACATCAACAGATCAAAACATGTTTGATTCACAACAGCAGCGGAAAAATAACAAAATAACAAAACAGGAGACGATACCCCTTCTAACAGGATACCCCTTCTAACAGGACAACAGGATACCCCTACTAGCTCAACAGCAGGATACCCCTTCTAACTCAACAGCAGGATACCCCTTCTAACTCAACAGCAGGATACCCCTTCTAGCTGATACCCCTTCTAGGTCATACCCCTTCTATAACAATGTTCACAAAAACGATTGCATCATTTTGTTTCCGTTTTCAAAACACATTACAACACACCACATATTCATACCTAAGACCAATCTAAAACAAAGACGAGTGAAAAAGACGTAAAACATAAATCTGAAAATGCTGTCACAGCACAAATCCACTAAAACCTCCTCTGAGTATTTTCATCATAACTCAAAAACTAAAAGTCATTTTCACGTCAAACCAAAGCCACTGGAAAGCTAACAAAATTATCTAAAACTTTCATGTTTACACCCAAGGCCAATTCTGTACCAATCAATACCAGTTTTCATTTCAAATACGGAAAAGTCATGCAGAAAATTATGCAGAAAATCAGACCATCAGCATTAGAAAAATAACATCCATATCTACAACAGAGGTCATTACCAAAGTTATACATACACGTTCAGCTACCCAAGTGGTGTTACAACTATCAGAGCCCTAGACTCTAACTAGGATACAACACCTAGTACAAAAAGTAAGGATAGCTAAGCTATGCCCTCACCACTACGCAAGCTTCTAAACAGCAAAAGCTACTCCTTGACGATAGGCTCGTCTTCCTGAAAATCTGGATCCCCAAAGATCCAGCACATAACACAAAACAGAGAGTGTTAGTATCACAACCAATAAACATGTATAAATAACGCATTATTATACATAACTTAAAACACAACACATAATCGACAAAACACAAAACTCATCAACCACACACGAAACTCGTCAACCACACACGAAACTCTTCAACCACACACTAAACTCATCAACCACACACGAAACTCATCAACCACACACGAAACTCTTCAACCACACACGAAACTCATCAACCACACACGAAAGAACACAGGATTCTCAACAACAATTATCACTTAACAAGCTCTCTTGGATTTCCTTTCGGATAAACTTATATCCTTATCAAACTCTCTTGATAACCACTCTCTCGTGGATTTCATTCGGATAAACTTATATCCTTACCAAACTCTCTTGGTAACCACTCTCTCGTGGATTTCATTCGGATAAACTTATATCCTTACCAAACTCTCTTGGTAACCACTCTCTCGTGGATTTCATTCGGATAAACTTATATCCTTACCAAACTCTCTTGGTAACCACTCTCTCGTGGATTTCATTCGGATAAACTTATATCCTTACCAAACTCTCTTGGTAACCACTCTCTCGTGGATTTCATTCGGATAAACTTATATCCTTACCAAACTCTCTTGGTAACCACTCTCTCGTGGATTTCATTCGGATAAACTTATATCCTTACCAAACTCTCTTGGTAACCACTCTCTCGTGGATTTCATTCGGATAAACTTATATCCTTACCAAACTCTCTTGGTAACCACTCTCTCGTGGATTTCATTCTTTCATCGACTGCACCTCGGTCGTGCATATGACCAATAATAATTGGATTTCATCATTTCATCTACTAAATCAAACTCACAACATCATCAACAACATCATACTAAACCAAAACTCACAACATCATCAACAAACACAAATAACACAACTAATTATCAGCTCTCTGATAATTATCACAACAACAACAAACACAAACACTAGGCTCTCATGGCCATATCATAAGACACAACATGTATATACCCAACCATGTTCAACAATCTCAAGTAAACCAAGCAATCACACCACAATCTCAAACACATAAGGGTTTCAAAGGAACACCCACACACTTCAATAACTTATCCATTTCAACATATTCATCAATACCCACACCTTAGTCTTTAATATTACTAAGTCCAAATCCACTTTCAAAACCTTAGACACACTCTATTAGTTCTTAACAGCCATTCCAAACATTATATAACATAAACTCACACAACACGAAGACCTTAACCAAAATCACCATTGTTAGGGTTCACGCAAGCTTTTCTTGAAACAACAACATCATTGTCGAATACCCAACAGCAACAAACATCATATAACTTCAATTAAACATACTATCAATCATCACTTAGCATCAATTGAACATAACATAATCATTAACAACATTTCTATCAAAACCTAGACAAGTGAAAGGAAGTTTGGGATGGAGAAATAGACATTCTCCCCTTCTCTATCACTTGTAAATAAGCAATACTACCTCTCTTACCTAGCAATCGATGAATCCACGAAGGTTCCAAGCTTTTCTCTTCTCTCTCTCGTGCCCTAGCTTTTCACGTTTTCTTTCTCTTGCTCTTCTCCCTTCTCCTTCACGTTTTCTGCCTCTCAAAAGATAGTGAATAATGATGGTGAAAAGTCTTTGTGTTATCTCTTATAACCCAATCAATTAAATCATGGCCATCCATTCTTACTAACTCTCTCATGATCAATCCTAGCCATCCAATCCAATCCAAGCTCACTAAATCTCATCCACTTGATCATTACCACTTATTCATGACCAAGCCCATTACTATTCATCTTCTTGGCCCAATTTCGCCCAAAACCTTAAAAACTCGATTACGAACTTACGCTCGCGCTAAATAATTATTTATCGATTACGAGAAAATAATTTTAAAAGCCAAACAATAAAATAAAATATATAAAAATACAATATACGAAAATAGGGTCGTTACAACTCTACCCCCCTAAAAAGAATTTTCGCCCTCGAAAATACCCGAAAACAACTCTGGATAGGAGTCCCGCATCTTGCTCTCGATTCAAACCAACACAAAGGTGTTCTACATCTTCTCCCATACAACGCTTCAAAAGGTACCATACCAATGCTCGAATGAAAACTGTTGTTATACGTAAACTCAATCAATGGTAAGCAAGCTTCCCAACTTACTCCTTGCTCCAAAATACACGATCTTAACAAATCCTCCAATGATTGAATAGTCCTCTCCGACTGACCATCCGTCTGCGGGTGATAAGCAGAACTCGTCTTCAACTTAGTCCCCAATGCCTCTTGCAAACTCTTCCAAAACCTTGAAGTAAAACGGGGATCTCGATCTGATACGATACTCGACGGAATTCCATGCAATCTCACGATTTGCTCGACATAAATCTCAGCCAACTTCGGTACTAGCATACCGGTCTTGATAGCTATGAAATGAGCAGACTTTGTTAACCTGTCGACAACTACCCAAATCATATTGTTACCTTTCGACGTCTTCGGCAAACCGCTTACAAAATCCATCGCAATACTATCCCATTTCCACTCAGGAATAAACATAGGTTGCAATAGCCCCGACGGCTTCTGATGCTCCACCTTGGACTTCTGACAAGTCAAACACGCGAAAACAAACTCGGCGATCTCTTTCTTCATCCCTTGCCACCAAAACATTTTCCTCAGATCTTGATACATCTTAGTAACACCAGGATGAATACTTAAGTTGCTTCTGTGACCTTCCTCCAAGATCATCCGCTTCAATTCTGGCACATCAGGTACACATAACCTTCCCTGACATCTCATCACGCCTTTCTCATCAATCTTGATGTTTACCCTTTTCCTTTGCTCGATGAGTGTCTTAAACTTCGTCAATCTCACATCAGACTTTTGCTTTTCCACAACCTCTTCAAGAAAATCATTCTTCAACCTCAACATTCCCAGCTTCACACTTGCTATCCCAAACGAAAGCTTGACTCTTCCTAGTCAACTGTGTCAACGGCAACGCCAACTTTGAAAATCCTTCGATGAACCTCCGATAGTAACCGGTCAAACCAATAAAACTTCGGATTTCAGTAACAGACTCCGGCGTTCCCCAATCTTGCACGGCCTCTACCTTAGCAGGATCCACTGCTATACCATCACTTGAAATGACGTGACCCAAAAAGCTAACTTCATGCAACTAAAATTCACACTTAGAAAATTTTGCATAAAGCTTCTTCTCGCGCAACACCTCCAACACAATCCTCAAATGCTCGGCATGATCCTCTTCCGTCTTTGAGTATACCAAAATATCGTCTATGAAGACCACCACGAATCGATCCAAAAGGAATGAAATATACGATTCATATATTCCATAAACACTCCAGGTGCATTAGTGACTCCAAAAGGCATAACAGCGTACTCGTAGTGACCATACCTTGTCCTGAAGGCAGTCTTCGGTATATCCTCCGCCTTAACTCTTATCTGGTGATATCCCGATCTCAAATCAATCTTGCTGAACACACAGGCTCCCACTAACTGATCCATCAAATCATCTATCCTCGGAAATGGATACTTATTCTTGATAGTTGCTTTATCCAACTGACGATAGTCGATGCACAGATGCATACTACCATCTTTCCTCTTTACCAACGGAACCGGCGCACCCCACGGCGATACACTCGGTCTTACAAACTTTTTCTCTAACAATCCTTCCAATTGTTCTTTCAACTTTTCAAGCTCTGCAGCTGACATACGATACGGCGCCATCGAAATTGGACTAGTACCAGGTACTACGTCAATTGCGAATTCAACCTCTCTCTCGGGTGATAAATCCAAAATGTCATCTGGAAAAACATCTGTGAAATCACGCACCACCGGCAACGCATCAACCTCATTCTTCTCTTCCACTCTCAACGAAGCAAACATAGCAAACACGTCTTCTTGAGCCTTCACTGATCTTACCACTTCTCGACATCACATAAGCTTCGAACACAACTCTGGCTCCGGTCTTGGGAACATAACCGTCTTCTTACCACAGTTGATATGAACACGATTAAATTCTAACCAGTTCATACCAAAGATAACGTCTATTCCGCTCAACGGAATGCAGACTAAATCCATTCCAAAGTGGCGACCATACATAGTGACTGGACAGTCAACACAGACTAGAGTAGTCGATACCGAACCACTTGCAGGCGTTTCTATAACCATGCGTCCCATCATATTCTCTACTCTAAGACCCAACCTCTTCACGCAATCCACAGAAATAAACGAATGGGTAGCACCCGTATCAATAATAGCAGACAAAGGAGTCTTATTGATAAAGCATGTACCTCTGATCGAGTTGTCCGCCTCTGCATCACCACCATCCAAAGCAAACACCTTTCCTCCAGCCGCTCTAGGCTTCTTACATACGTTGCTCTTATGACCCGCTTCTTTGCAGTTGAAGCACACAATACCCTTCTTGCACTGATCAGCTTTGTGGTTAGGATTACCACACTTGAAACATTTTCCATCATTCTTCGGGCACTCAAAGAAACGATGTCCCAGCTGTCCACACTTAAAACAATTCTTACCACCTCCAGTTTTACCACCACTGCTTCCACCTCCATCCGGCTTCTTCCCACCTCTGCCATACGGTTTACCTCTAGCCATGTCCTTTCCCCTCTTCTCATTCGCGGCTTTGTAGTAGTTAGTCTTGGCCTCCTGTGCTGCTCTATCAGCCGTCCTACTCACAGCCTTCTGAACCATGGCATTCGCCATCAATTCCATCGCGTCGGCAAATGCTTTCTGCGCCATAACCTGAACCAACACCACGCTCCACTAGTGAGGATACACTTCGTTTCCTCAAAACAGTATAAACAGTGTTTTCCTAACACATGTTATACAAAGGGTAATCTACACCTAATTGATCCAATGGATCGACCTGCTCTGATACCACCTATTGTAACACCCTAACCCTTAACCGCCGATTATTAACTTTAATAAAACAAAACGTTAAGGACATAGGAAGTTACAACATAATGAAAACGCATTTTCATAAACATCAACAGATCAAAACATGTTTGATTCACAACAGCAGCGGAAAAATAACAAAATAACAAAACAGGAGACGATACCCCTTCTAACAGGATACCCCTTCTAACAGGACAACAGGATACCCCTACTAGCTCAACAGCAGGATACCCCTTCTAACTCAACAGCAGGATACCCCTTCTAACTCAACAGCAGGATACCCCTTCTAGCTGATACCCCTTCTAGGTCATACCCCTTCTATAACAATGTTCACAAAAACGATTGCATCATTTTGTTTCCGTTTTCAAAACACATTACAACACACCACATATTCATACCTAAGACCAATCTAAAACAAAGACGAGTGAAAAAGACGTAAAACATAAATCTGAAAATGCTGTCACAGCACAAATCCACTAAAACCTCCTCTGAGTATTTTCATCATAACTCAAAAACTAAAAGTCATTTTCACGTCAAACCAAAGCCACTGGAAAGCTAACAAAATTATCTAAAACTTTCATGTTTACACCCAAGGCCAATTCTGTACCAATCAATACCAGTTTTCATTTCAAATACGGAAAAGTCATGCAGAAAATTATGCAGAAAATCAGACCATCAGCATTAGAAAAATAACATCCATATCTACAACAGAGGTCATTACCAAAGTTATACATACACGTTCAGCTACCCAAGTGGTGTTACAACTATCAGAGCCCTAGACTCTAACTAGGATACAACACCTAGTACAAAAAGTAAGGATAGCTAAGCTATGCCCTCACCACTACGCAAGCTTCTAAACAGCAAAAGCTACTCCTTGACGATAGGCTCGTCTTCCTGAAAATCTGGATCCCCAAAGATCCAGCACATAACACAAAACAGAGAGTGTTAGTATCACAACCAATAAACATGTATAAATAACGCATTATTATACATAACTTAAAACACAACACATAATCGACAAAACACAAAACTCATCAACCACACACGAAACTCGTCAACCACACACGAAACTCTTCAACCACACACTAAACTCATCAACCACACACGAAACTCATCAACCACACACGAAACTCTTCAACCACACACGAAACTCATCAACCACACACGAAAGAACACAGGATTCTCAACAACAATTATCACTTAACAAGCTCTCTTGGATTTCCTTTCGGATAAACTTATATCCTTATCAAACTCTCTTGATAACCACTCTCTCGTGGATTTCATTCGGATAAACTTATATCCTTACCAAACTCTCTTGGTAACCACTCTCTCGTGGATTTCATTCGGATAAACTTATATCCTTACCAAACTCTCTTGGTAACCACTCTCTCGTGGATTTCATTCGGATAAACTTATATCCTTACCAAACTCTCTTGGTAACCACTCTCTCGTGGATTTCATTCGGATAAACTTATATCCTTACCAAACTCTCTTGGTAACCACTCTCTCGTGGATTTCATTCGGATAAACTTATATCCTTACCAAACTCTCTTGGTAACCACTCTCTCGTGGATTTCATTCGGATAAACTTATATCCTTACCAAACTCTCTTGGTAACCACTCTCTCGTGGATTTCATTCGGATAAACTTATATCCTTACCAAACTCTCTTGGTAACCACTCTCTCGTGGATTTCATTCTTTCATCGACTGCACCTCGGTCGTGCATATGACCAATAATAATTGGATTTCATCATTTCATCTACTAAATCAAACTCACAACATCATCAACAACATCATACTAAACCAAAACTCACAACATCATCAACAAACACAAATAACACAACTAATTATCAGCTCTCTGATAATTATCACAACAACAACAAACACAAACACTAGGCTCTCATGGCCATATCATAAGACACAACATGTATATACCCAACCATGTTCAACAATCTCAAGTAAACCAAGCAATCACACCACAATCTCAAACACATAAGGGTTTCAAAGGAACACCCACACACTTCAATAACTTATCCATTTCAACATATTCATCAATACCCACACCTTAGTCTTTAATATTACTAAGTCCAAATCCACTTTCAAAACCTTAGACACACTCTATTAGTTCTTAACAGCCATTCCAAACATTATATAACATAAACTCACACAACACGAAGACCTTAACCAAAATCACCATTGTTAGGGTTCACGCAAGCTTTTCTTGAAACAACAACATCATTGTCGAATACCCAACAGCAACAAACATCATATAACTTCAATTAAACATACTATCAATCATCACTTAGCATCAATTGAACATAACATAATCATTAACAACATTTCTATCAAAACCTAGACAAGTGAAAGGAAGTTTGGGATGGAGAAATAGACATTCTCCCCTTCTCTATCACTTGTAAATAAGCAATACTACCTCTCTTACCTAGCAATCGATGAATCCACGAAGGTTCCAAGCTTTTCTCTTCTCTCTCTCGTGCCCTAGCTTTTCACGTTTTCTTTCTCTTGCTCTTCTCCCTTCTCCTTCACGTTTTCTGCCTCTCAAAAGATAGTGAATAATGATGGTGAAAAGTCTTTGTGTTATCTCTTATAACCCAATCAATTAAATCATGGCCATCCATTCTTACTAACTCTCTCATGATCAATCCTAGCCATCCAATCCAATCCAAGCTCACTAAATCTCATCCACTTGATCATTACCACTTATTCATGACCAAGCCCATTACTATTCATCTTCTTGGCCCAATTTCGCCCAAAACCTTAAAAACTCGATTACGAACTTACGCTCGCGCTAAATAATTATTTATCGATTACGAGAAAATAATTTTAAAAGCCAAACAATAAAATAAAATATATAAAAATACAATATACGAAAATAGGGTCGTTACAGCTTTCACAAAGGTTTTTGATATTGGTGATGAACTTGAACTTTGGTAAAGCTTTGTGTTGGATTGGTTTTTTCTGGTTGTTTGTGAGGGTTTGTAAGCTAAAATGAGTAGAGTTTCTGCTCTTGAAATGCTGTTGTTAATTGTCTTTGAAACCTTGGGCATTGCCTTCTATTTATAGGCCAAAACCAAATCTTTTTCATCATTACTAAATCCCAAAATTCAGCTGATTTTGTGGCTAAGATCAAGCTGGATCCTTTTGCATTAAATGCTAATGGATAGAGGCAACCTTGCCTTGTACCAAGGGGCAAGATTCAGCCTGATTTCAGCCACAAATTCAACCAATTCTAGAAGGTAATGATGAAGAACAAAGCTGAATTGCAATTGGCTAATGCTTGGGGATCAATCCTTGCAATCTCAATGGTTGATTAATGAAAACGTGCACTGTAATGTGCAGAGATTGAGGGATGAAAAAGGCTATAATTGGCTGGTGTGAGAGGGTGAAAAGCTGCTGCAAAAACAGAGTAGGCACTCATGGCTTTTCAAGTGAGAAAATCCAGCTAGTTTGACTGGTTTTGGGGGAAGCAAGCAGGAGGAAAGTCCTCAAGCAGGTGGCTGGCAACCTTGTGGTGGTTAGCAGGTCACATGGGAGGGACTAGAGCTGCCCAAGGGCAAGCCCACTTGCTTGTCACATGCTAGGTTGGAAGAAAAAGCTTCCAACCTTGGCATTAATGGCAAGTCCTTCAATTCTGGTTTTGCTTGGCCCAATTAGCCATGAATGCTACTTAAAATAATTATGGAAATGATATGCAACAAATTCTGGAATTAAATCAAAGAAACCAAAAAACTGCAGAAAAATCGCAGACTTCGCAGTGCGAAGTGAGCTTCGCAGTGCGAAGTCAGCATTTTTGAAATGTTGACTTTTCTGTTGACTTTTGTTGACTTTTGACTTTTTTCCCCTCTTTGATTTTTTTTATTTTTGTTTTAAAATGCTTAGGACAAAATTAGGGTACTACAGCTGGTAGCACAAAGAGCTAGACAGGATGTGCTTGAAAGCAAGATTCAGGAACTGAGTGCAAAGCAAGATCAGATTCTGACTAGTCAAGATGAGATGAAGTCTGGGATCAGTGCCATTTTGGAGCTTCTAAAGAAACTTCCTCAACCTTAGATTTCACACCCTAGTCTTTAAATTTTAACTTGCCTCTGAACAATGTTTAATTTGTCTTACTTCTGAACATCATCCTCTGTCTCTGAATGAAATGTTTATGTACTACTTATGTATGCTCAAATAGTTTGCTCTGATACTTATCTTTGCTACTTGATTCCTTATCTGATTGCATGTTTATCTCACATCTGAACTCTCTCTTTGTCTTAAATTCTTGAATTTTTTTGTTGATGACAAAAGGGGGAGTAAGTAACAAGTATTTCAGGCTCTGAGGATCAAGCGCTTTGACTTTGTCTCCCGGGATTCACCACAGGTTGGGTTTGAGAGCCGTGTGATGGGTGACTATCCAGCACGGTTCGGAGAGCACTTTTAGTCAGCGTTGGTGAATGGAAGCCCCTCTATCAAGCAAGAAAGAAGCGGCTATTCCCACGGCGGAGTCACCATTGACTCTATTTTAGCTTTTGGGGACATGTAAGACAGCCTAGCGGATCCTTTTTCATGTCCATCAAAGGGAAGACAATTTCCAACATTCACCCTCGGAGGCCGTCCATGCCTGTTGAAAGCATTTAACCGGCTTCCCTAAAGTAAGTCAAGTGAATTAATAGGCTAAACTCTCACATTTCTTTCTTCCGGCTTAGCCGAACTACTTACCTCGGGTCAGGAGAGTAAGAACTGATAGCCATTTCTTTTTTTCATGGCACTTCATACCTGCAACAGAGTCAAAGCTGCGGTAATGCCCATTCTTGCAAAAGAAGAGGAACGTCTTTATCAGAATATTTTTGCTTCTCATTTCGGACAATTAGCAATAATTTTTCTGTGGACTTCCGGGCCAAGTCAGAATATAAGTTAATTGTTGGAAATTAATTAACTTAGGAGAACATCTTCTCATCTCTTAGCCTCTGATTAAAAATTCTGTGAGATAATTCTGAGTGTTACTCTTTATTGATTCAAATTGAATTTAATTAACCTGGATAAGACACAGGGGGGAGCTTAAAAACCTCACCTTGTGATTATCAGACTCAGGGGGAGCTTACAAACCTCAGACCCTGAAGTCAACTTGTTAATTAAATTAAGAACAATTTTCTTTTAATACGTGTGTTTGTCATCATCAAAAAGGGGGAGATTGTTGGAACAAAATGTATGAACAAGTCCTTTTTGAGTTTTGATGATAACAAAGTGTTAAAAAGAAAATTGGATATGCTAATACTTGTTCTAAGTGTGCAGGACCATATACTTAAAAATCATGTATCTAATAGTGGTTCTGAAAATCAAGTTTAAGAGCAAGGAAATATTTTTTTGGAAGCTTGTGTTGCAAGTCTGAAGACATTCAGGATCTGAAGATCAGAATCTGAAAATCAGAGTCTGAAGAACAGCGTCTGAAGAACAGTGTCTGAAGATCAGAGTCTGAAGAACAGTGTCTGAAGTCTGAAGTCTGAAGGAGAATCAGAAGTCAACTGCTGTCACTGTCAAAAGGACAAAGTACAACCACGACCTCTGCAACATCCTCAGAGTCAGAATGATCTCTGCAAGTTTGTCTCCTTTAACAGAATATGCAATCCATTTTAAGGAAACAATTCAAACGTTATTCTTCATGGTATGCAGTCCATATCAAGGAAGAAATCAACGTTGGATCATGCTTCAATTCAAACGACTCTATTAATGATCTGGCACCTTCTCAACGTCTCTCTATCCCACTATAAAAGGACTGAAGACTTGAAGAAGAAAAAAAACAAGACTCTACAATTCTGAAAGTTTCAATACTCTGTCAAATTCACTACGCATCAATAACTTAGAAATTCTTTCAAACTTTCTCATCTTAGAATTTCATAAGTATAGAGTCTGAAAAATGTGTTGTATTTTGTGAACACCACTGATAGTATATCAAGTGTTCAACTCAAACATATTTCTCTGTAATTCTGTTTGATTAGAAGTCTCTTGATTTTGTGCTTGAGCAATCAGAAGTCTCTTGCTTGTGTGCTTGAGCAACTAGAAGTCTCTTACTGTGTGTTTGAGCATTTGGAAGTCTCTTGCTTGTGTGCTTGAGCATTTGTAACTATTTGGATTATAGTGAAAAATCTCTTGTAAGTAACAAGGGGGTTGGACTACTTCCGGGTTGTGGAAGGAACCAGGTAATTGCTTGTGTCTTTCTCTCTCTCTCTCTCTCTCTCTCTCTCTCTCTCTCTCATTTACTTTACATCCGCTGCATTTTAACTCTGAAGTTAGCTTCAGACTCTGATCCCAAATCAGAAGCTGAACTAACTCAAGTTTTTGAGAAAGAAAAAGCCAACACAATTCAACCCCCCCCCCCCCCCCTCTCTTGTGTTTTTCTCACCTTCAAAAAGAGTGCTTCCCTACTTTTTTTAAATAAACAAAAGATACAGGAAATTCAAACAAGGTAATCATTATGGCAGCTTTATACTATCTAGCTCGCCCTATTAAACAATGATTAATAATCAGTTGTAGTAATGGCGCAGGTTAACTGCGTTCCAGGTCTGTGGTACCGCATCTCCATTTAGCTCTTCCAACTTGTATGCTCCATGAGAAAGCTTTTCCCTGACTCGGTATGACCCTTCCCAATTGGGCAACAGCTTGCCAATTCGGGTGGGCGCAACGACTTGCCTCAAGACAAGGTCGCCCTCCTTCATGTCCCTCGGGATCACCCTTGAGTTGTAGCGGTGGACTGCTCTTTGTTTGACGGCGAACTCTTGGATGTGGGCAGATTCACGTATCTCATCAATCATGTCCATTCCACATAGTAAACCTGTCTCATTGGCTTCCTCTGAGAAATTTTCACGGCGCCAAGTTGGCGTGTCAATTTCCACGGGAACCATTGGATCGGCGCCGTAGACCATCCTAAACGGGGTTTCCTTGGTTGTCGAGTGAGGTGTCGTATGATACGACCAGAGTACCTCATGCTGCTGCTCGGCCCAGAGTCCTTTAGCGTCATCAAGCTTCTTTTTGATGCCATTCAGGATTACTTTATTGGCGGATTCAGCTTGCTCGTTCGCCTGAGGGTGGATGACTGATACGAACTTCGTCTGGATTCCGAGATGGTTGCAAAACTCTACTACCTTGGAGCTGGCGAAATGCGTTCCATTGTCTGATATAATTACTTTGGGGAGTCCGAATCTACAGATGATCTTTTTCCAGTAAAAGCGTATTACTCTGTCCGCTGTAATCTTGGCGACTGCTTCTGCCTCAACCCACTTGGTGAAGTAATCCACTCCTACTATGAGGAATTTGAGCTGTTCTGGGGCTAAGGGAAAAGGCCCCACAATGTCAATTGCCCATTTGTGGAAAGGCCAAGGGGAAAAGACTGAAGTGAGCTCGCAGGCCTGGGGCGTGTTTCTTATCGGAGAACCTATGGCACTTGTCGCACTTTCTTACGAAATCGGCGCTATCTTGAAGCATTGTTAGCCAGTAGTAACCCGCTCTCAGGAGCTTTGCCGCGAGAGATCGCCCTCCTATGTGGCTCCCACATACCCCCCTATGTACTTCTAAGAGGATGAGGTTGGTTTCGTTTTCGCTAAGACATCTGAGCATGGGAGTCACCCTTCCTCTTTTGTATAATTTTCCCACGACCATACAGTATTTTGAGGCTTTCCTTCGTACTTGTAGTTCTTCTTCCTCGCTCTTGGGTACGAACGATCCGGTGAGGTACTTGATGAGTGGCGTCATCTATTGTAACACCCTAACCCTTAATCGCCGATTATTAACTTTAATAAAAAAAAAACGTTAAGGACATAGGAAGTTACAACATAATGAAAACGCATTTTCATAAACATCAACAGATCAAAATATATTTGATTCACATACAGCAGCGGAAAAAAAATAACAAACAGAGACGTGCGAAAAAAAGACGCAAAACATGAAACAGAAAATGCTGTCACAGTACAATTTCACTAAGACCTCCTGGGAGTATTTTCATCATAACTCAAAAACTAAAAATCATTTTCACGTCTAACCAAAGCCACTGGAAAGCTAACAAAATTATCTAAAACTTTCATGTTTACACCCAAGGCCAATTCTGTACCGATCAGTACCAGTTTTTGTTTCAAATTCGGAAAAGTTGTGCAGAAAATCAGACTAACAGCATTAGAAAAACTAACATCCAAATCTACAACAGAAGCCATTGCCAAATTATACATACACGTTCAGATACCCAAAGTAGTGTTACAACTATCAGAGCCCTAAACTCTAACTAGGATACAACACCTAGTACAAAAAAAGAGTAAGGATAGCTAAGCTATGCCCTCACCACTACGCAGGTTGTAACAGCAAAATGCTACTCCTCGACGATAGCCTCGTCAACCTGATATTCTGGATCCCCAAAGATCCAGCAAATAACACAAAACAGAGAGTGTTAGTATCACAACCAATAAACATGTATAAATAACACATTATTATACATAACCAAAACACAACACGTAATCGACAAAACACAAAACTCATCAACCCCACACGTAATTGACAAAGCACAAAACCTCAACCCCACACGAAGCACAAAACCTCAACCCCACACGAAGCACAAAACCTCAACAATAACAATTATCACTTAACAACCATTATGCACATATAATTCCTAAATGAACACTAATGTCACAAAGGATGCATGCCTCAAATGCATTCTCTAATGCATGTGGTACCAAATCAATTTGGATAAACTTATATCCTTATCAAGCACTCTTGATAACCAAGCACTCTTGGATTTCATATCCGCACACGGATATCATCGAATAACCCGCTCCGGGTATCATACAATCATGAAATGCATGATGATTCACTTAGCAAATATATGATACTTACTAACACAACTAATTATCAGCACTCTGATAATTATCACAACAACAACAACAAACACAACCACTAAATTATCAGCACTCTGATAATTATCACAATATCAACAACAACAAACACAACTACTAGGCTCTCATGGCCAAATCATAAGACACAACATGTATATACTCAACCACATAAGAGTTTCAAAGGAAAACACACACATTTTGATAACTTATCCATTCCAAACATTATATAACACATACTCACACAACATGATGGCCTTAACAAAAACCACCATTGTTAGGGTTCACGCAAGCTTTTCTTGAACAACAACAACATTTTCGAATACCCAAACATAGATAAACATCATATAACTTCAATTAAACATACTAGCAACATCACTTAGCATCAATTAAGCATAACATGATCATTAACAACTTTAATCATAAAAACTTTCTATCAAAACCTAGATAAAGTGAAAGGAGAAGTTTGGGATGGAGAAATAGACATTCTCCCCTTCTCAAAATCACTTGTGAATAAGCAATACTACCTCTCTTACCTCAAAATCGATGAATCAACGAAAGTTCCAAGCCTTCTCTTGCTCTCTTGCTCTTGCCCTAGCTTTCTCTCCTAGCTTCTCACGTTTTTCCCCTTCTCTTTCACGTTTTCAGCTTCACCAAAAGACAATGAATAGTGATTGTGGAAAGTCTTTGTGATAATCTTATAACCCACTCAAATCAATCTTGGCCATCCAATCCACTACTAACTCTCATGATCAATCCTAGCCATCCAATTCAATCTAAGCTTACTACATCTCATCCACTTGATCATTACTACTTATTCATGACCAAGCCCATTACTATTCACGCCCTAGGCCCAATTTCACCCAAAACTCTAAAAAACTCGATTACGAACTTATCCTCGCGCCAAATAATTATTTCTAGATTACGTGAAAATATTTTTAAATGCAAATCCATAAAATAAAATATATAAAAATATAACATACGAAAATAGGGTCGTTACATCTATCCTTCCTGCTCATTTTCTACGGCGTTCACTTCCATGGCATCTGTGCTTGGAGGCGTCAACACCTCTTTTATGACTATTCTGTTGTTCCCTGGCCTTTTGGTGCTGGCGAGTTTGGACAAAAGATCTGCTCTGGAGTTCTGCTCCCTAGGAACATAAACTGCCTCGAAGAACTTGAAAGTAGAAGCTAAGTTGTTGACCTTTGCTAGGTATTTGATAAGTTGTGTGTCTTTCGCTTGGTATTCTCCTGTGATCAAACTCGTTACTAATTAGGAGTCGCTTTTTGCTCTTAAGTTTTCAGCGCCCATCTCTTGCGTTAAGGTCATTCTAGCTATGAGGGCTTCGTATTCTGCTTGATTGTTGCTCACCATGAATTCGAACTTGAGTGACTGCTCTATTATTAAGCCTCCTGGCCCCTCCAGTACTATACCTGCTCCACTTCCCTTGAGATTTGAGGATCCATCTACTGATAGCAGCCAAACAAAGGGGGCGACCTCCTCTACTGGGGACGAGAACTCCACCAGAAAATCTGCAAGGACTTGCGATTTGATGCTACCTCGGGGAAGGTATTGGATGTCATACTCTGATAGTTCAACCACCCACGATACCATCCTCCCCGCGAGGTCCGGCTTCCCAAGTACCTGCTTGATGGGATAATTAGATTTGACCACAACCTTGTGTCCTTGGAAGTATGGGCGCAATTTTCTGGCCGTTGTGACTACTGCTAGGGCGAGGCGCTCTATGTTCTGGTACCTTAGTTCCGCTCCCTTGAATACTTTACTGACAAAGTAAACCAGCTTCTCGCCCTCATCAGAATCTTGGCGTTTTCTGATATGGAGAGGTACAGGAGGAGGATGGCGCCTGCATCTGGACGATATAACACTGGCGGGCTGGAGAGAAATGTTTCTGAAGTTACTTAACTTGGAGCTTCTGCTCTTTGACTTCTCTTTAGACTTGTTCATTTGCAGTTCTGGACAGTCGGCAATGAAGTGACCAAACTTCTTACAGTTGTAGCAGTGTAACACCCTAACCCTTAACCGCCGATTATTAACTTTAATAAAGAAAACGTTAAGGACATAGGAAGTTACAACATGATGAAATCTCATTTTCATAAACATCAACAACATAATCAAAATATATTTGATTCTCAAACAGCAGCGGAAAAATAACAAACAATTGCTTATAACCAAGCACTGCATATATTACACAAAAATATATACATAAGATTTTCAAAAGAGGCAACTCAACAACAGATACTATTGCCAAATCTATACACAAACGTTCAGATACCCCAAAATAGTGTTACAAATATCAGAGCCCTAGACTCTAACTAGGATACAACACCTAGTACCAAAAATGTAAGGATAGCTAAGCTATGCCCTCACCACTACAAAAGCTCCTTCACAGCAAAGGACTATTCCTCAACGATAACCTCGTCACCCTGATAATCTGGATCCCCAAAGATCCAGCAAAAAAACACATAACAGAGAGTGTTAGCATCACAAAACAATAAACATGTATAAATATCACATAATTATACATAATCGAAACTCAACACGTAATTGACAAAACACCACACTCATCAACCACAACTATCATTTAACAACCATTATGCACACATAATGCACAAAGCTCATCAATAACAATTATCACATAACCATCATTATGCACACATAATTCCTAAATGAACACTAATGTCACAAAGGATGCATGCCTCAAATGCATTCTCTAATGCATGTGGTACCAAATCATTTCGGATAAACTTATATCCTTATCAAGCTCTCTTGATAACCACGCTCTCATGGATTTCATATCCGCTCCGGATATCATCAAATAATGAAATGCATGATGTTTCACTTAGCAAATATATGATACTCTTATCACTATACTTACTAACACAACTAATTATCAGCTCTCTGATAATTATCACAACCATAACAAACACAAACAACGCAACTAGTTATCAGCTCTCTGATAATTATCACAACATCAACAACAACAACAAACACCACTACTAGGCTCTCATGGCCAAATCACAAGACACAACATGAATATACTCACCAAGTTCAACAATCTCAACTTTACTTGAACAATTACTCTTTAGGAAGCACTAAGAATAAGTTAAAAGGGTGGGCAAGGTTTCCAAAACATATTTTAAGAATGCAATAGCCAAAAAGCCATCCCCGCGCGCACCAGGACCCTCAAAACAGCTCAACGAAGTTGGCAAGTACAGGGCTGGTCGCTACAAGCGAGCCCCTGGTCGCTACAAGCGAGCCTGGTCGCTACAAGCGCCAGTGCGGTCGCTTCAAGCGCGGATAGGCAGGGAATTATCCTGCCTGGTCGCTACAAGCGACACCTGGTCGCTACAAGCGACCGTATCAGTACACAGTCATGTAAAAATGTGATTTTTCCACCATTTTAGCCCATTCAAGATTACCCCACTTCCAGAACATGTTAAAAACAACTTTCCATCATAAAACATCATTCAAAAACAATCACAAGCAAGGATTGCCTCTAGCATGAAAGTTAGGGTTTAAAACACTAAACTTTTCATAACTTTTCTTATGAAATCACAACACAATAACTTCAACAAAAACATGCTAGCAACATCACTTAGCATTCAAGCAAGCAAAACATAATCATTAACAACTTTAAACCATAAAAACTTTCTAACAAAACCTAGACAAAGTGAAGGAGAAGTTTGGGATGGAGAAATAGACATTCTCCCCTTCTCTTAATCACTTATGATCAAGTAATACTAACTCTCTTACCTTGAAATGATGCTTCTAAACTCAAGATTCTACCCTTGTTCACTTGCCCTAGCTCTCTTGCTCTTCTCCTTCTCTTCTTTCACGTTTTCTTCTTCTCCAAAAGCAATGAATAGTGATTTCAAAAAGTCTTATGATAATCTCTTATATTCCAATCCAATCCATCTTGGCCATCCATCCTTACTAACTCTCAAGGACTCATCCTAGCCTTTCAATCCCATCCAAGCTTACTACTATCATAACCACTTGATCATTACTACTCATAAACTTAAAAGCCCAATACTATTCACCCTCTTGGCCCAAAACTCTAAAAACTCGGTTACGAACTTATCTTCGCGCTAAATAATTATTCCTCGATTACTAGAAAATATTTTTAAATACCAAACCATAAAATAAAATATATAAAAATATAATATACGAAAATAGGGTCGTTACAACTCTACCCCCCTAAAAAGAATTTTCGCCCTCGAAAATACCTGAAAACAACTCTGGATAAGAATCTCTCATCTTGCTCTCGAGCTCCCACGTCGCATATTCACCGGCTGGGCCTCCCCAAACGACTTTCACCGATGAAATCTCTTTGTTCCTGAGCTTCTTCATCTCTTGTCCTTCAATCCTTAAGGGTACCGTTGCAACCGTCAAATTCTCTCTCACTTGTATCTCGTCCGACTCAATCACATGTGACGGATCCGATACGTATTTCCTTAATTGAGACACGTGAAAAACATCATGTAGATTCGACAACGACGGCGGTAACGCAATCCTATACGCCACCTTCCCAATCCTCTTCAAAATCTGATACGGACCAATGAATCTCGATGCTAACTTCTTCGATTTCAAAGCCCGTCCAATACCCGTAGTCGATGTAACTCTTAGAAACACATGATCTCCTTCTTGAAATTCTATATCTTTTCTTCTCTTGTCGGCATAGCTCTTCTGGCGACTCTGCGACGCTCTCATCTTTTCTTGGATCATCTTGATCTTCTCGGTCGTTTGTTGCACAATCTCAGGTCCAAGCATCACACTTTCTCCCGATTCAAACCAACACAAAGGTGTTCTACATCTTCTCCCATACAGCGCTTCAAAAGGTGCCATACCAATGCTCGAATGAAAACTGTTGTTATACGTAAACTCAATCAATGGTAAGCAAGCTTCCCAACTCACTCTTTGTTCCAAAATGCACGATCTTAACAAATCCTCCAATGATTGAATCGTCCTCTCCGACTGACCATCCGTCTGCGGGTGATAAGCAGAACTCATCCGCAACTTAGTCCCCAACGCCTCTTGCAAACTCTCCCAAAACCTTGAAGTAAAACGGGGATCTCGATCTGATACGATACTCGACGGAATTCCATGCAATCTCACGATTTGCTCAACATAAATCTCAGCCAACTTCGGTACTAGCATACCGGTCTTGATAGCTATGAAATGAGCAGACTTTGTTAACCTGTCGACAACTACCCAAATCATATTGTTACCTTTCGACGTCTTCGGCAAACCGCTTACAAAATCCATCGCAATACTATCCCATTTCCACTCTGGAATAAACATAGGTTGCAATAGCCCCGACGGCTTCTGATGCTCCACTTTGGACTTCTGACAAGTCAAACACGCGAAAACAAACTCGGCGATCTCTTTCTTCATCCCTTGCCACCAAAACATTTTCTTCAGATCTTGATACATCTTAGTAACACCAGGATGAATACTTAAGTTGCTTCTGTGACCTTCCTCCAAAATCATCCGCTTCAACTCAGGCACATCAGGTACACATAACCTTCCTTGACACCTCATCACACCTTTCTCATCGATCTCAACGTTTACCTTTTTCCCTTGCTCGATGAGCGTCTTAAGCCTCATCAATCTCACATCAGACTTTTGCTTTTCCACAACCTCTTCAAGAAAATCATTTGTCAACTTCAACATCCCTAGCTTCACGCTTCTGGTTGTTCTTTCAAAAACCAAACTGAGGTCTCTAAACTCTTCAATCAATCTCAGTTCCTTCGCCATCAAGGACGACATATGCAAAGACTTCCTGCTCAATGCATCGGCTACCACATTAGCCTTGCCCGGGTGATAACTCAACTCGAAATCGTAATCCTTAAGAAACTCTAACCATCTTCTTTGCCTCATATTGAGCTCCTTCTGGTCAAACAAGTACTTCAAACTCTTGTGATCGCTGAAAACCTCGAATCTTGACCCATACAAGTAGTGCCTCCAAATCTTGAGAACAAACACAACAGCAGCTAGCTCCAAATCATGCGTAGGATAGTTCCTCTCATGAATCTTCAGCTGCCTTGATGCATAAGCAACGACTTGTCCCCTCTGCATCAACACACCACCTAGACCCATCTTCGATGCATCACAATAAACCACGAACGGTTCCTTCGGATTTGGCAGAATTAACACAGGTGCAGCTGTCAACCTCCTCTTCAGCTCTTGGAAACTCTGCTCACATTTATCATCCCAAATGAAAGCTTGACCCTTCCTAGTCAACTGTGTCAACGGCAACGCCAACTTTGAAAATCCTTCAATGAACCTCCGATAGTAACCGGCCAAACCAAGAAAACTTCGGATCTCAGTAACCGACTCCGGCGTTCCCCAATCTTGCACGGCTTCTACCTTAGCAGGATCCACTGCTATACCACCACTTGAAATGACGTGACCCAAAAAGCTAACTTTATGCAACCAAAATTCACACTTAGAAAATTTTGCATAAAGCTTCTTCTCGCGCAACACCTCCAACACAATCCTCAAATGCTCGGCATGTTCCTCTTCCGTCTTCGAGTATACCAAAATATCGTCTATGAAGACCACCACGAATCGATCCAAGAAGGAATGAAATATACGATTCATATATTCCATAAACACTCCAGGTGCATTAGTAACTCCAAAAGGCATAACAGCGTACTCGTAGTGACCATACCTTGTCCTGAAAGCAGTCTTCGGTATATCCTCCGCCTTAACTCTTATCTGATGATATCCCGATCTCAAATCAATCTTGCTGAACACACAGGCTCCCACTAACTGATCCATCAAATCATCTATCCTCGGAAGTGGATACTTGTTCTTGATAGTTGCTTTATTCAACTGACGATAATCGATGCACAGACGCATACTACCATCTTTCTTCTTTACCAACAGAACCGGCGCACCCCACGGCGATACACTCGGTCTTACAAACTTTTTCTCTAACAATTCCTCCAATTGTTCCTTCAACTTTTCTAGCTCAGCAGCTGACATACGATACGGTGCCATCGAAATTGGACTAGTGCCAGGTACTATGTCAATTGCGAATTCAACCTCTCTCTCGGGTGGTAAATCCAAAATGTCATCTGGAAAAACATCTGTGAAATCACGCACCACCGGCAACGCATCAACCTCATTCTTCTCTTCCACTCTCAACGAAGCAAACATAGCAAACACGTCCTCTTGAGCCTTCACTGATCTTACCACTTCTCGACAACACATGAGCTTCGAACACAACTCTGGCTCCGGTTTTGGAAACTTAACCGTCCTCTTACCGCAGTTGATATGAACCCGATTAAATTCTAACCAGTTCATACCAAAGATAACGTCTATCCCGCTCAACGGAATGCAGACTAAGTCCATACCAAAGTGTCGACCATACATAGTGACTGGACAATCAACACATACTAGAGTAGTAGATACCGAACCACTCGCAGGCGTTTCAATAACCATGCGTCCCATCATATTTTCTACTTTAAGACCCAACCTCTTAACGCAATCCATAGAAATAAACGAATGGGTAGCACCCGTATCAATAATAGCAGACAAAGGAGTATTATTGATAAAGCATGTACCTCTGATCAAGTTGTCCGCCTTCGCATCACCACCATCTAAAGCAAACACTTTTCCTCCAGCCGCTCTAGGCTTCTTACACACATTGCTCTTATGACCCGCTTCCTTGCAATTGAAGCAAACTAGACCTTTCTTGCATTGATCAGCCATGTGGCCAGGATCTCCACACTTGAAACATTTTCCATCACTTTTTGGGCACTCAAAGAATCGATGTCCCGGTTGTCCACACTTAAAACAATTCCTATTACTTCCAAACTTACCACCACTACTCCCACCTTCATCAGGTTTCTTCCCACCTCTGCCATACGGTTTACCTCTAGCCATGTCCTTTCCCCTCTTCTCATTCGCGGCTTTGTAGTAATTAGCTTTAGCTTTACCATCCTTATCACATATTCGGCTCTTATTCACCAACATCGGAAAATTCCGGATCTCGCTAAATCCAATCAACTGCTTGATATCTGGCCTCAGCCCATTTTCAAACTTTACACACTTGTCTTCCTCAGCTTCCACCGTGTTGTAATGAGGAGCAAAACGACACAAATCTTCAAACTTGGCCGCATACTCAGAAACAGATAAACTCCCCTGCTTGAGCTCCATGAACTCAATCACCTTACGGTTCCTCTCGTCTGCCGGAAAATACTTGGTTAAAAACTCCCTCCGGAAACGAGCCCAAGTAACTAAAGCTCCACCAGCTCCCAATCTCTGACTAGCATTTCCCCACCAATGATCAGCCTCATCATGGAGAACATACGCTCCCAGCAATACCTTATGCGCATCCAGACAACGCATAGCCCCAAAAATTCTCTCAATCCCTTCCAACCAAGTCTGAGCTCCATCTGGATCGTATCCTCCCTTGAAGATAGGCGGTTTGTTATTCATAAACCTCTCGAGTCTCAGCTCATCTTCTCCGCCTCCTCTAGCTTGTTGTGCGGCTCTATCCGCGGTCCTACTAGCAGCATCCTGAGCCATGGCATCCGCCATCCGCTCCATCGCATCCGCAAGTGCTCGTTGCGCCATATCTACACACTACCAACCATCACATAACACAAGTGAGAACAAAGTGTTTAAGAAAACACATGTTACACAAAGGGTATACTAAACTTAATTGATCCAATGGATCGACCTGCTCTGATACCAACTATTGTAACACCCTAACCCTTAACCGCCGATTATTAACTTTAATAAAGAAAACGTTAAGGACATAGGAAGTTACAACATGATGAAATCTCATTTTCATAAACATCAACAACATAATCAAAATATATTTGATTCTCAAACAGCAGCGGAAAAATAACAAACAATTGCTTATAACCAAGCACTGCATATATTACACAAAAATATATACATAAGATTTTCAAAAGAGGCAACTCAACAACAGATACTATTGCCAAATCTATACACAAACGTTCAGATACCCCAAAATAGTGTTACAAATATCAGAGCCCTAGACTCTAACTAGGATACAACACCTAGTACCAAAAATGTAAGGATAGCTAAGCTATGCCCTCACCACTACAAAAGCTCCTTCACAGCAAAGGACTATTCCTCAACGATAACCTCGTCACCCTGATAATCTGGATCCCCAAAGATCCAGCAAAAAAAACACATAACAGAGAGTGTTAGCATCACAAAACAATAAACATGTATAAATATCACATAATTATACATAATCGAAACTCAACACGTAATTGACAAAACACCACACTCATCAACCACAACTATCATTTAACAACCATTATGCACACATAATGCACAAAGCTCATCAATAACAATTATCACATAACCATCATTATGCACACATAATTCCTAAATGAACACTAATGTCACAAAGGATGCATGCCTCAAATGCATTCTCTAATGCATGTGGTACCAAATCATTTCGGATAAACTTATATCCTTATCAAGCTCTCTTGATAACCACGCTCTCATGGATTTCATATCCGCTCCGGATATCATCAAATAATGAAATGCATGATGTTTCACTTAGCAAATATATGATACTCTTATCACTATACTTACTAACACAACTAATTATCAGCTCTCTGATAATTATCACAACCATAACAAACACAAACAACGCAACTAGTTATCAGCTCTCTGATAATTATCACAACATCAACAACAACAACAAACACCACTACTAGGCTCTCATGGCCAAATCACAAGACACAACATGAATATACTCACCAAGTTCAACAATCTCAACTTTACTTGAACAATTACTCTTTAGGAAGCACTAAGAATAAGTTAAAAGGGTGGGCAAGGTTTCCAAAACATATTTTAAGAATGCAATAGCCAAAAAGCCATCCCCGCGCGCACCAGGACCCTCAAAACAGCTCAACGAAGTTGGCAAGTACAGGGCTGGTCGCTACAAGCGAGCCCCTGGTCGCTACAAGCGAGCCTGGTCGCTACAAGCGCCAGTGCGGTCGCTTCAAGCGCGGATAGGCAGGGAATTATCCTGCCTGGTCGCTACAAGCGACACCTGGTCGCTACAAGCGACCGTATCAGTACACAGTCATGTAAAAATGTGATTTTTCCACCATTTTAGCCCATTCAAGATTACCCCACTTCCAGAACATGTTAAAAACAACTTTCCATCATAAAACATCATTCAAAAACAATCACAAGCAAGGATTGCCTCTAGCATGAAAGTTAGGGTTTAAAACACTAAACTTTTCATAACTTTTCTTATGAAATCACAACACAATAACTTCAACAAAAACATGCTAGCAACATCACTTAGCATTCAAGCAAGCAAAACATAATCATTAACAACTTTAAACCATAAAAACTTTCTAACAAAACCTAGACAAAGTGAAGGAGAAGTTTGGGATGGAGAAATAGACATTCTCCCCTTCTCTTAATCACTTATGATCAAGTAATACTAACTCTCTTACCTTGAAATGATGCTTCTAAACTCAAGATTCTACCCTTGTTCACTTGCCCTAGCTCTCTTGCTCTTCTCCTTCTCTTCTTTCACGTTTTCTTCTTCTCCAAAAGCAATGAATAGTGATTTCAAAAAGTCTTATGATAATCTCTTATATTCCAATCCAATCCATCTTGGCCATCCATCCTTACTAACTCTCAAGGACTCATCCTAGCCTTTCAATCCCATCCAAGCTTACTACTATCATAACCACTTGATCATTACTACTCATAAACTTAAAAGCCCAATACTATTCACCCTCTTGGCCCAAAACTCTAAAAACTCGGTTACGAACTTATCTTCGCGCTAAATAATTATTCCTCGATTACTAGAAAATATTTTTAAATACCAAACCATAAAATAAAATATATAAAAATATAATATACGAAAATAGGGTCGTTACAAGCAGCCCTTCTGATCTTCCTTCTTAGAACTTGATCCTTTGAAGCCACTTCTTTTGTTTAAGAATCTTTTGCTCTTTATAGCCAGATACTGAAGTCTTTTGGAAAGCATTGTCATCTCTTCAGCTTCTGCGTCTTCTTCAGAACCTCCATCAGGAGATTCTTCATCAGACTCATCAGCTTTCAGAGCTTTTGAAGACTTTCCTTTGGACTTCAGTGTAATGGACTTTATCTTCTTTGCAAGTTCATCCTCATTGACCCCTGATTCATGACACTTTAGAGAACTCACAAGATCTTCAATACTCAGAGTATTCAGATCTCTTGTTTCCTTTATAGCAGTCACTTTAGGTCTCCATTTTGCAGGCAAGCTTCTCAGGATCTTGTTCACATAATCAGATGTTGAATAGCTTTTCTTCAATATTCGAAGTCCAGACACCAGAGTTTGAAATCTTGAGAACATAGTCTCAATGCTTTCATCTTAAACAACTCATATTGTTGAACAATATGATTAGCTTTAGATTCCCTAACCTTCTTGTTACCCTCATAATTAGAACACAGAGAAGTAAAGATAGCCTTAGTAGTAGAATTAGCACTCAACTTCAAGTATTCATAATGAGTTAAAGCCTCAACAATGATTCCTCTCACTTTGTGATGCTTTATGTATATCTTTCTTTCAACATCAGTGAGACTCTTTCTATCAGCTGCTACCCCTTCTTCATCAACAGGAATAGAAATACCATCTTCAATGATGTCCCATAGACTATCATCAACACTAATGATATGACTATACATCTTGCTCTTCCACTAGGAAAACTTTTTAGAGTCTCCATTAAACATAGGAGGTTTATTATGATGAGATTGAGATTTAACATATGTGCCATAATCATATGGTACAGTTCTGTTGTTTCCAGAAGTTCCAGTTTCTTCAGTAGAAGTCATATTTTTCTTAGGATCTTTACTGACACACGGTTAAGTGTTTGAAATATCAGAACCGGAGCTCTGATACCAATTGAAGGTGAGAAAAACACAAGAAGGGGGGTTGAATTGTTTTGGCTTTTTCTTCTTTTTAACAATGTTCAAAGTTCAACTTCTGATTAATCAGAATATAAAGTAATGTACAGGAGTCAAGTGGCAGCGGATATAACAAAAGTTAAAGAGAGAG